>CAUYRH010123081.1:0-12105 GCA_963574655.1 Perodicticus potto
AATGTCTTAACACAATAACTAAGAAAATGCAGTGAAGGCTATGTTAACCAGTTTGATGAAAGTATTTCAAATTGTATATAAAACCAGCACATTGTACCCCATAATTGCATTAATGTACACAGCTATGATTTAATTAAAAAAAAAAAAAAAGTCCAGTACCCAATCCTTAGTGTAAGTTTATCAGTAGGGCCTGGGGTGGAACTGGGGAACCCTTGACCCCATCAGTGGATGAGGTACAATCCCACAGAAGGGGAAAAGTGGACCTCCTGTGAGTTCTAGGTTGTAGGGACTTTTTTTTTTTTTGAGACAGAGTCCCACCATGTCACTCTCAGTAGAGTGCTGTGGCATCACAGCTCACAGCAACCACAAACTCTTGGGCTTATGCAATTCTCTTGCTTCAGCCTCCCAAGTAGCTGGGACTACAGGCACCCTCCATGAAGCCCTACTATTTTTTGTTGCAGTTGTCATTGTTGTTTTAGCTGGTCCTGGCTGGTTTCGAACCTGCCAACTTTGGTGTATGTGGCTGGCTCTATAACCACTGTGCTACAGGAGCCGAACCAAGACACTGTTATATAAGCTTTCCTTTCTCTTACGTACAGAACAATTGTTTTTTTAATAGTAGGTTTTGAATTTTGAGTCCTGCCTTTGTTTTTGCAAGTATAAAATTTGCAAAGCAAATACAGTACAGTTGATTTTAATTCTTTTTCTCTGCAAGATGTTTCAAAGAATTGTAAAACTGCTTCTAAAATGATGCTTGGAGACTGACCTGTCCAACCCATGACACTATTTTGGATTTGCCTCTTTATCTGGAGGTCACTATGAAAGTTTTGAGACAGACTATGTTATAGTCCATTGTTTCACTTCTAAGAAACACAGTTGACAGTGTCTTTTCTTTCTTTCTTTCTTTTTTTTTTACAGACAAGGTCTCACTTTTTCGCCCTTGGTAGAGTGCTGTGGCGTCACACAGCTCACAGCAACCTCCATCTCCTGGGCTTAGGCGATTCTCTTGCCTCAGCCTCCCTAGTAGCTGGGACTACAGGCGCCCGCCACAACTCCCGGCTATTTTTCTGTTTTGCAATTCGGCCGAGGCCAGGTTTGAACCTGCCACCTTCGGTGTATGGGGCCGGCGCCCTACTCGATGAGCCACAGGCACCGCCCAACAGTGTCTTTTCTGATTCACTGGCACAAGTTTCAACTACTTGGCTTATTGGTATTGCTGAAAGGGCTTCATTTGTTTCCATCTGTGTGGATTTTTTCCTCAGAGGACCTAGATTAATGCGATAATCTAGATGTTATATTTCTTGATTTTTGTGTATCTCAAAACTTTTGTAATGACCCATGTATCAGGGAGAGGATTTTCTATCAAGGCAGCAATTAAAAGATTTCTATGATATACTTAAAAAAAAAAAAGAGATTTCTATGAGGGGATGTCCAACCTTTCTTTTTCTTTGCTACACATTGGAAAAGTAAGTTTTGTCTTGGGCCACACATTAAATATACACACCAATTTGCAAACAAGAAGGGTCCCTGCATACTTTTTGCGATATCTGATACCACAGATAAGCAAAAATATGTCCTCACAAAATTAGCATGTGGCCTGTGGGCTGCAGGTTGGACATTCCCATTAGGGTGTCTGGGTTAACAGTACTGTACCTTGGGAAATCTTATATAAGGCGTCCACAAAGGCCTTAGGCTGTTTACCTTCCTTCTGAATGTAGAATTCAACCTTAGACCAATTCCCCCTTAGGGAAAAAGACCTCAGTTATTGCCCCTATCAGGCCCCAACTATCTGTCTTTAGTTAGACTGTCTGATCCATTTCTTGGTCATTTGTAGGATTCCACTGGGAGAAATTGTGGCCACTGGTTCCCCCTCCAGGCCATGCTGATGACTACAGTATGAAGGGCACTTCTTAGTAGCCAGTGAAGATTTCTACAAATGGGGCTGTCAGCGGCCTAATCATTCTAACTCCTCTCCATATTTGGCAGAATCTTCTCAAAGTTGAGGCAAAAGGCTTTGAAATTTTTAAAAATCTGCTGCTGTCCAGGGGATACGAATTCTCTGTGGTGGGGTCCTGGTTACATTTGCAGGCATCAGATAGGCAGGTCTGGAGCTGACAGATTGGATTACAGAGCCCTGGGAAGCAGGAGGTGTTGACCTAAAAGGAAGAGGCTGAACCATATTTATCTGGGCCAACTTTGTGGACTGCAGCCCTAGACATCCTTCCAAGATGCCTCAAGGAGTGTTCTGGAGAACAACAAGTTTGAGTTTTTAAAGAAATATGGACAGCCAGGCGCAGTGGCTCACGCCTGTAATCCTAGCACTCTGGAAGGCCGAGGTGGGTGGATAACTTGCACTTAGGAGTTTGAGACTAGCCTAAGCAAGACCCTGTCGGGACCGGTAAGTAGGGATCCTGTCTCTACCAAAAATAGAAGAAAAAAAGGGGGGGGCAAGGTGGGTAGATCGTCTGAGTTCAGGAGTTTGAAACCAGCCTGAGCAAGAGTGAGATCCTGGAGCATCACCTGTGGCTCAGTGAATAGGACGCGGGCCCCACATACCAAGGGTGGCGGGTTTAGACCCGGTGCCCCAGCCAAACTGCAACAAAAAAATAGGCGGGCATTGTGGCGGGCACCTGTAGTCCCAGCTACTCGGGAGGCTGAGGCAAGAGAATTGCCTAAGCCCAAGAGCTGGAGGTTGCTGTGAGCTGTGACGTCATAGCACTCTACCAAGGGCGACAAAGGGAGACTCAGTCTCTAAAAAAAAAAAAAAGAACCAGACCCTGTCACTAAAAACTAGCCGGGCCTTGTGGCAGGTATCTATAGTCCCAGCTACTTGGGAGCTGAGGCAGGAGGATTGCTTGAGCCCAAGAGTTTAAGGTTGCCTTGAGCTATGATGCCACAGCACTCTACTCAGGGTGACAGAGTGAGACTCTGTCTAAAAAAAAAAAAAAAAAAAAATATATATATATATATATATATATACACACATATATATACATATGGACAAATCAGGACAGGGGGCGATTACAAAAGTTGTTTGTCCGAAGTCCTCATTGGTTTGCAGAAAGAACACTGCTACTTGTTCTTTGGTTTGTAGCAAAGAACACTGTTCATTGCTACTACTGGACATCAGTCTAGAGCCCACATAACACCTGGCTTTAAAAGGTAATTTTTTGGCTCGGCGCCTGTGGCTCAATGGGCTAAGGCGCCAGCCACATACACCTAAGCTGGTGCGTTTGAATCCAACCTGGGCCCGCCAAACAACAATGATGGCTGCAACAACAAAAAAAATGGCCAGGCGTTGTGGCGGGTGCCTGTAGTCCCAGCTACTTGGGAGGCGGAGGCAAGAGACTCGCTTGAGCCCAGGAATTGAAGGTTGCTTTGAGCTGTGATGCCACAGCACTCTATTCAGGGTGACAGCTTGAGGCTGTCTCAAAAAAAAAAAAAGGTAATTTTTAAATATCAAGTAGGAATGACTTGATATATATATATATATATTTTTCTTTTTTTTTTGGAGACAGAGTTTCACTCTGTTGCCTAGGCTAGAGTGCCACAGCATTATCCATCAGAGCTCACGGCAACCTCAAATTCTTAGGCTCAAGCTATCCTCCTGTCTCAAGGCTCCCAAGCAGATGGGACTACAAGCACCCTCCATGATGCCTGAATAATTTTTCTATTTTTTAGCAGAGATGAGGTCTCACTCTTGCTCAGGCTGATCTCTGAACTCCTGAGCTCAAGCAATCCACCTGCCTTGGCCTTCCAGAGTGCTAGGATTACAGATATAAGCCATGATCTTATTTTAAAATAAATTAACATTTTGCCTCCTGTAATTCTAGCACTCTGGGAGGCTAAGGCGGGCGGACTGCTTGAGCTCAGGAGTTGAGGGGACCAACCTAAGCATTAGCAAGACCCCATCTCTACTAAACATAGAAAAACTGAGGCAAGGGGATCACTTGAGTCCAAAAACTTAAGGTTGCTGTGAGCTATGATGCCACAGCACTCTAGTCAGGCTCTCAGAGTGAGACTCTGTCTCAAAATAAAAACAAACAAACAAACAAAACTGGCAGCGCCCGTAGCTCAATGGGTAGGGTGCCGGCCACATACACCCAAACTGGCAGGTTCAAACCCAGCCCAAGCCAGCTAAACAACAATGACAACTGCAACAAAAAAATAGCCAGGCATTGTGGCAGCTGACTGTAGTCCCAGCTACTTGGGAGACGGAGACAACAGATTCGCTTAAGCCCAAGAGTTTGAGGTTGCTGTGAGCTGTGACAGCCATGGCACTCTACCCAGGGCAACATAGTAAGATTCTGTCTCAAACACAGAAAACAAATCAAAAACCCAAACAAACAAAAAAAACCTAAACATTTTGAGGCATTGGGGTTTAGGACTTTTTTTTTTTTTTTTGAGACAGAGCCTCAAGCTATTGCCGTGGGTAGAGTGCCATGGCGTCACACAGCTCACAGCAACTTCCAACTCCTGGGCTTAAGCGATTCTCTTGCCTCCCAAGTAGCTGGGACTACAGGCACCTGCTACAGTGCCAGGCTATTTTTTGGTTGCAGTGTTATCATTGTTTGGCAGGCCCAGGCCGGGTTTGAATCCGCCAGCTCTGGTGTATGTGGCTGGCACGCTAGCCACTTGAGCTACAGGCACTGAGCCGGGGTTTAGGAATTTTAATAAGAAATTTTTGTGGTCATAATTTAATACCGTAACACCCTGGCCTTCAAGAGTCTGTTCACTATAGAGCAGCAAGCACCTGTGGCTCTCGTGTCATTGAGAAGATAGGTCAAAGATCAAAGGGAAGGAGGACAAAATGCTCGGGGGAGGGGGGTGCTCGTTGGCCTGCTCCTTTCATTACCAGGGATCTGAGTGGCTGCTGCTCTTTTTTTTTTTTTTTGAGACAGAGTCGCACTGTCACCCTCAGTAGAGTGCTGTGGTGTCACAGCTCACAGCATTCTCAAACTCTTGGGCTTAAGAGTTGGGCTTAATTCTCTTGCCTCAGCCTCCCGAGTAGCTGGGACTACAGGTGCCTACTACAATGCCTGGCTATTTTTTGGAAATGGGGTCTTGCTCTTGCTCAGGCTGGTCTCAAACTTGAGCTCAAGCAATCCGGCCACCTGAACCTCTCAGAGAGCTGGGATTACAGGCATAAGCTACTGTGCCCAGCTCTAAATTGGGTTTTACTGAATCTTCTCCATTTCTCCACCCTAGGAGCAAAAGAATCCTTCAGCTGTCAGGGCACAATGGCTTATTCCTGTAATCTTAGACTCTGGGAGGCTGAGGTAGGTAGATCTCTGAGCTCAGGAGTTGAAAAGCAGCCTAAGCAAAGCAAGACCCCATGGTTCATTAGTTACAAGGCAACAGGACTCAGAATCCTATCAGGTCACCTCTGTATCCTCAGGGACTTCTCAACATTTTAAGTTACTACTCAGACCAGGCTTCTTTCTCTCTTCCACCATCTCTCCAAGTTTGGGTTTTACTGAAGGTTTTACTCCAAGATTAAACTGAAGGAAGGTAACCAACAACAGGCTGTGTTTGTTCATCACTTTATCCTCTTGTGTGCTTTTTAGTTTGATTGTGAGCTTAAATTCAGTTGCTCTTAATCTGCTGTAATTTTTTCTTTTAGAGACAGAGTCTCACTTTATCACCCTCGGTAGAGTGCCGTGGCGTCACAGCTCACAGCAACCTCCAACTCCTGGGCTTAGGCGATTCTCTTGTCTCAGCCTCCTGAGTAGCTGGGACTACAGGCGCCCGCCACAATGCCCGGCTATTTTTTGTTGCAGTTTGGCCGGGGCCAGGTTCAACCACCCTCGGGATATGGGGCTGGCGCCCTGCCCACTGAGCCACAGGTGCCTCCCATATTTTTTTTGGGGCGGGGGACAGGATCTTGCTCTGTCACCCAGGCTAGAATGCAGTAGCATCCTGGGCTCAAGCAAAGGAATCCTCCTGCCTCAGCCTTCTGAGTAGCTGGGACTACAGGTGTAGTCCCCAACCTGGCTGACTTTTCTATTTTTTATAGAGGCAGGGTCCTGTTATGTTGCGCAGACTGGTCTTGAACTCCTAGCCTGAAGTGATCCTCTGGCCTCAGTGTCCCAAAGTGCTGGGATTGCAAGTACCTCTCACCACTGCACCTGGCCTTAATGTGCTATAATTCTACATGGCCTGAATTGAATGTGTATTTCCTTGCTTCAGCCAAAACCTGCTCTCAATTCATTTCTATGCTTGCTAGTTTCCAGGCCCATTCTGAAGGGGCAACCCAAACCCCCATCAGAAAGCCTGAAGGCAGGCCTGTGGTTATTCATTCTCCAGGGAGACCTCCCCCACCCTGAACTCAGTCTGAGATGGGTAAATTTCCCAGCCAGAGCTCTCTGGCATCAATCAGACTTTTTCCTGCCAAATTCTTTCACTGAAAGTGTCAATTTCCAAAGGACCAAGTTTTATGCAGAGACTGGCTTCTTTCCACACAGTCTGATCAGCTGTGAAAACCCAAGGTCCTGTGTGTCTGTACTGGCAAATACTGTCAAGGCAACTAACTGAAGCTACCGCTGCAGGTTTAGCCCAGGTTTCCCATGGTCTCTCCTTAACTCAGCTGTACATCGAAAAGAATGAGTGTTAATTTTTGAATTAGTATCTCTGCATATTTTTCAGAGACAACCACATTGCAGAAGCACCAGTCTCAGCATCTCCTTCACAAAACACACATCTTGGCTCAGCGCCTGTGGCTCAATGGGCTAAGGCGCCAGCCACGTACACCTGAGCTGGCAGGTTCGAATCCAGCCTGGGCCCGCCAAACAACAATGATGGCTGCAACCAAAAAATGGCTGGGTGTTGTGGTGGGCACCTGTAGTCCCAGCTACTTGGGAGGCGGAGGCAGGAGACTCGCTTGAGCCCAGGAATTGGAGGTTGCTGTGAGTTGTGATGCCACAGCACTCTATCCAGGGTGGCAGCTTGAGGCTCTGTCTCAAAAATAAAACAAAAAAAACACACATCTTATGACGTCATTCTCCACTGCTTGCTCAATAAAGACCAAAAAGGATTTTTTTCTTTTTTTCCCCATATTACTTCTCACCTAAGAATCTTCACCTGGCTTACAAGCCCTCCTTCATTGGGCCCCTGTCAGTCCTATACTCACCTCCCCACCTCCACTGCTCCTTCTGCTCCAGGCAGAGCCGTCACTTTACATTACTGAAATAGGTCATGCTCTGACTCAGGGTCTTTGCAAATGCTTTCCCTCTGCCTGCAACTCTTCTCCAGCCCACTCCCATTTCACCTATTTACACCTTTCTGGCTCAGCTCCTACATCACTCATCACCGGCCTTGAGAAGCCACCCAACCCTTCCCTCCCCAGTCTAGGTGAGATAGACCTGAGTTACATCTTCATAAAGCTTCTGTACTTCTTCATGGCTCTAATCATAGTATCAGGGAAATTATATCTAAACTATCAATTGTGATTATGAGAAAATTTTATTACTGTCTCCCCCACTGGCTTGTGAGCTCTGTGAGGGCAGAGATTGGCTTCTGTAGCCCTAGCACCCAGCATAGGCCAGGCACCCCAAACCATGTGTTGAACTAAAGAAATATAAAAAAATACAGAACCAGGGCAAAAATCTAAGGGCCCTGATTTCCCCACTGTGGCTTCACCTTCAACAGGCCAGGCATGGGGGACTCGGGACCTTCTCTTACAGAGAAATCACCAACCAAACCATCCCTAGTGTAGATGAGGAGAGAACAGGAAGTGACCACAGAGCCAAATGTTTAGGGTTTTAATGAGGCTGCCATGGAGAGCTCCTCCCCACTTCTCCATCCTGGAGATTCAGGGCTCAGCTTTAGGTTGGGACAGGAGTGTAGGAATACAAGGCTGGGGAGAGGAGAGTGAATGTGAATGTGGCTGAGAAAACAGAGCTGGGACCACAGAAAGGAACAACTGAGAAAAAGTAGAAAAAAGATACAAACCCCAGCCCCTGAGTCAGAACCCCAGGCTTTTAGCATCCAGGAGCCAAGATATTGAAATGGGAGCATGTCCTTCTTACCTGCAGAGTAGTGTCAGTCTGAGGCCAAAGCACCAGAGAGGGGCTGAATTTCAGCCCTAAGTGCCTTGAAGGTTGTCACTTTAGGTCTGGGAAGTTAGGAGGGGGCAACACCTTGGCCTAGAGCAGTAGCTCTCAACCTTCCTAACGTCGCAACCCTTTAATACAGTCCCTGTGGGTCACGACCCACAGGTTGAGAACCACTGGCCCTAGAGAATTGAGAAGGAACATCACCTTGGCCTGGAGGAGGATCCCTTTGGGTCAGGAAGGGGCATCCTTTTGGGCCTGAGGAAGGAAACTATAGCCAGGGAGTCTGTGGAGTCCACAATCAGGTAGGTAGCACCCAGTATAAGTGGCACAGAAAAAGCAAAACCTACCCTAAGGATGAAGTTAGGAGAGGCAGAGGAAGAACCAGAACAGGAGATGGAACCAGGGGAACAGAAAATGAACTCACCCTAAGGGAGAAAGTTCTGGAAATAGAGCTAGGACCAGTAGCCAAGGGAGTGAAGGAGAGTCCCACTCAGCAGTTACTGTAGTAAGAACTAGGAGAAATCCTTGTGAGCAGAAAACCAAACTCAGAAAGGCAGCACACAGGGAAATGTGCATGGTAAGCCTCCGGGGGCAAACAGATGGAAGAGCACTTATTCACCAAGGGCCAGAGCCAGGCCCCAATGCCAAGTACAGGGTCAAGACCACTTGGAGGAAGTACACGTAAGGGTAGTGGAGAGCAGGTTTCCACAGCAGAGGGTGAACTATACCCAACACACAGTATTATCCAGGAAGTGGGGTTAGCTCCATGGGTGACAGCAAGATAGGAGCTGGGGGTGACAGAGCCAGGTCCCAGAAGCAGCAAGGCCTACCCCCAAGTGGCAGAGTCAGGAAGGGGAGGAGTCATAAGTAGGCTCGCGGCCCGGGGTCTTGCTCAGGCTCCGTCCCCGGCACTCCGCGGATGTCTGGCAACAGTCGGCAGCCAGCCACAATGTCCAGGCGTTCGGCCAGCGCGCAGAGGTCCCCTCGAGCTAGGCGCACGCTATGAGCCGCAGCTAACCCTGTGGCCTGGGCAGCCGCCAGCCTACTAGCCAAGGCAGCCACATCGCGGCCCGCACGGCGGTACACGCCGCTCACGGCGGCCGCCACATCGTGGTCCAGCCTTGCCTGGCTCTCGGCCAGCCGTATTTGCAGCAGCGAGAGCGCAGGGGCGGGTGCCGGGGCCTCCTCCGTGGCCCAGGCCTCCCCGGCCGATTCCCGCTGCACCACAAGCAGAGGCAGGTCCCTGGGCGCCGCCGTCGGCTCCGGGTCCGGGTCTGAGTCGGTTTCTGCGGCCTCCCCAGCCACCCGCAGCCCTGTAGGGCGGCCGCGCGTCGGAACCCAAGGCCCCAGGTACAGCTCCTCCTCCGACGAAGACGCGGAGAGCTCCGAATCCGTCTCGGCCGCCTCTCCCGGCACCACAGTCTCTGGCCTCCGCGGCGGCCTCCGACGACGACCCTGGGACGCCATGGTGCCGAGCTAAGGCAGAAGAGAAGCAAAGAACAGCATGAGAGACAGGCGCCTGCGGTGGTTAAAAGGCACAAGAGTTAGATTCCCTGCTCCTCCCCTGATTTTCTTAACGATTTGGGGCTGTTAAACTGCTATCCCTGTCTGGGCCTGTTTCCTCTTCTATGTAAACTGGGCGATGGGGGCTGGGTACTAGACGCCAGGCTCTTGGGTGTACAGACCGAAAAACTGAGGACCAGCTCGATCGAGACTCCGGGGCCCGAGTTCCCAGAGTCCCAAACTGAGTTATTTCCAAATTTGCCTCCTAGCAGATGCCAACCCTCGTCTACACAGTTCAACAGGCCTGTCTCTGACCCAGAAGCTCGCGGGCTGGTGAGCTGCTAAGGGACCAATGCCAGAGTCACAGCAAGTCCCGCTGGACTCCGAGAGTGGCGGGGGCCGTCGCCGAAACCGTACCGGGTCACCGAAGCTCCGAGCCTGCGGGATCTGCTTCCTAGCAGAAGTGCTACGTCTTAACCCCGGGCGGTAGAGGGTAGAGCCAATAGTGGAACCCGTTGGGCGGGCGTGGTGGCCCAGTCACGTGGGGTAGTTCGGCTACCAATCGGGAAGCAAGTACTCAAAACCAGATTTGAGGGCGAACGCTCGGAAGAGTCACATGAACGGAGGTATGGCCAATAGAAAAGTGATTGGGCTGGTTTTTCCGGGTTGTGCCGCAAGGAAAGTCTGTAGCGGACCAAGGTTTAAAGACCCGAGATCGCATGTGTTACCCATGATTTGGCCAATGAGAATGCTTGAGGACCCGGAAACAGGGAAGGAGCAGAGGTGAGGGCGGAAGATGCTGTCACGTGTAGCCAATGAACGGTGCAGTAGGCCTTTCCCCCCGCCCCCCTCCAGGCTCACGCGCTCACCGCGTGAGCTCGGAGAGGGAAGGCGGGGCTAGTCTCAAACACCAGAAGAAGCCGAAGTAGGCGGGCTCGTGCACAGACACGGAGGAGGGGCTTGCCCAACCTGGCCAATGAGAATAGGAAGCGGTGTTTAGGGGCGTGAGGCCGGCTCATGGTGGATGAACTCTTCGAGTTCGTGTACGCGGAGATGGTGGGGGAACTCGGGACTCGCTCTCCTGACCCCGACCCCAACCCCGGCCCGGGGGTGAGCTGGGACCCGGGCGCAGGAAGCAAGGGCCGCAAAAGGAAGGTCTTAGGGAAAGCAGAGAGCACGTCTGTCGCCCAGGTTCGAACCCTGGCCCTGCCCCTGCCTCGCTGGGCGACCTTCTGGCTCTGTCTTTTTCAGCTGTAAAGTGGAGTCGCTACAGTTCTGGGCTCGCGGGTTCTGGAATTGAGCTAGATGACTCAAGGTAAAGCACCTCGCTCAAGGCCTGAGTAAGCGGTTAGTAATTATAATCCATTATTATTTTTCTTTTTTTTTGAGACAGAGCCTCAGCCTGTCACCCTGGATAGAGTGCGGTGGCATCACAGCTCACAGCCCTCTAATTCCTGGGCTCAAGCGAGTCTCCTGCCTCCGCCTCCCAAGTAGCTGGGACTACAGGCGCCCGCCACAACGCACGGCCATTTTTTGGTTGCAGCCGTCATTGTTTGGCGGGCCCGGCCTGGATTCGAACCCTCCAGCTCAGGTGTACGTGGCTGGTGCCTTAGCCCGTTGAGCCACAGGCGCCGAACCATTATAATCTATTATTGAACGTGTACTGAGGAGTCTCTTCCACCACTCACTAGGTGTACGACCCAATTGCTTAAATCTTTGTGTGCCTCAGTTTCCTCTTTTGTAAAATGGACATCAAACAGTTACATAAGTCTCAGGGTGGAACATTTATTAATTCGACACTCACTTATTGAGTATCTGTTGTGTTCCAGGCACTGTTCTAAGACAGACAAAATCCGTGTCCTCGTAAAGCTTACATTTTGGTAGGAGAGTTAGACAGATAAGTTGAAATATGCCATCAGCTAACAAGACGTTCTATAAAGAAAACTTGTAGAGTCAGGGAAAGAAGAGGGATGGGGTAGTGGATGATGGGGAAAAGCCATTCTGCCAAAGAGAAGGAGCAACAAGTCCCATAGATAAGTAGGGTGAAGGGCACACCAGAAAGAGGGAACAGTAGTGCAAATCCCTAAGGTGGGAGCATGTTTGGTATTTTGGAACTTGGTCTTTATGAAGAAATTAAATGAGTTAAAACTTTAAAGCACTTAGTGTAGTACAGTGTTTAGCACACAGCCCTCAAAACAGAGGAGCTCTTGTTATAAAATCTTTTACTAAGGGGCAGCACCTGTGGCTCAGTGAGTAGGGCGCTGGTCCCATATACTGAGGGTGGCAAGTTCAAACCTGGCCCTGGCCAAATTGCATCAAAAAAAATAGCTGGGCATTATGGTGGGTGCCTGTAGTCCCAGCTACTTGGGAGGCTGAGGCAAGAGAATCACCTCAGCCCAAGAGCTGGAGGTTGCTGTGAGCTGTGACACTACAGCACTCTACAGAGGGCGACAAAATGAAACTGTCTTTAAAAAAATAAATCTTTTACTAAGAAGGAGGGTGGGGCATCCAGGGAGTAGGTGCTTAATAAATGGATACTATGGTCATG
>CAUYRH010123083.1:0-26498 GCA_963574655.1 Perodicticus potto
TCCAGAAAGTACTTCCTATGGGAGTGCTTTATAAAGTAAAAGTGTATGAAACTGACAATAATATAGTAGTCTACAAAGGAGAATAGGTCTTAGGATTTGACACTGTAGAAAGACCAATTCAATTTCTTTCCATATTACAAAGATCCTTATCTCCTTCGAAGATTAAACAGTTACCACATAACTGTTATACCTTTACTTTGTGCTCTAGAGTGCCTGATTTACTGACATTCAAGACCTGTTAAATCTATTTTAAAACAAAACTTTCAATATATCCTCGATATCATTTAGAGTCTCTTATATGTAGATTGAAAAATCACTTCATTTTTGCGAAATGTTTTGATGTGTAATTATTTGAAAGCAAAAGAAATCTAGTTATTTTCTCTGTTATTCATTTTTTTATGTGTAATATAGATAGTAAAAATGTTTTATAACTTAGAGTGAACGAATCTTACAAAAAATAAAATTCAGGTGACCACCAAAACAAAAAATAAATAAATTCAAAGGTTATTTAGACTGATTATCCTGAAATCTTTTTCAGAAATAATGAAGTATGAAAAGTTTATCCTATTCTTTATTAAAAAACTTGAAAAAATTCAACATATTTCTTTTCATTTACCTTTTCTTCCCTCATTCTTCCCGTTTGCTCCTGTCTCTTTTCCCTTCTCTTTGCTTTATAATTTATCCTTGTAAGAAAAAGTGTGTAAAATTATCAGCATGAAATACCAGCTACACAAAGTATTTATTTATTTCAGACAGAGTCTCTTTCTGTCAGCCTGGGTAGAGTGCTGTGGTGTCAGCCTAGCTCACAGCAACTTCAAACTTCTGGGCTCAAGCCATTCTCCTGCCTCAGCCTCCCAGCTAGCTGGGACTACAGGTGCCCATCACAATGTCTGGTTCATTTTTCTATTTTTTAGTAGAAACAGGGTCTTATTCTTACTCAGGCCGGTATCAAATTCTGGAGCTCAAAAAATTCTCCCACTTTGCATCCCAAAGTGCTAGGATTACAAATGTTAGCTACCTCACCCAGCATATACAAAGTATTCAAAAAACAATTTAATTTAAAATATAGGGTTTGAAGTTTAAATTTATCCTGCATAAAGGAATAATATCACTGAAAAAGTAACCATGTATCAAACAAAATTTAAATTGTGGGATAGTTATGTTGACTTAAATATCAATCCATAGCAAACACTAAATCTAATTTTATTTGCATTGTTTGAAGGGGCAAATGTGACTCTGAATAGGTAACAGTTGTACAGAGCACACATGGGAAAAGCTCTTTAAATTTAAATGGACACAAGTATTCTCTCACAAAGCGTTAAAATATTGCCTTAATATAAGTGTTCATATAGAGAATGAAAATAAATTCTCTTTGCAGTCCTTAATGTTCATTTCATCCACTTGCTTCTATTTTATTAGTACATGTATTCTGCTAGATATTTCTGGCATGTTATTAAGAAAATATATATTCATTTTGGATATAATTTTAATATTTTAACATTTTAAGAAAATGTTTTCTATGAGACTTATAATAACAAAGACAACTTAAAAACAACAATCAAATCTTACTACTAAGGTACACTTAAAATTCTCTCTACTTCTGATATTTACGTCTATACCACCATTTACTGGAAAATGCTAATAAGATGTTAAGAGACAAGTCCTGCTTCTGACTATGTAAATTGCTGAACTATTAGTGAGGATATGATTTCTCACACTTTGGCCTTTTGATGAAACGCCTTTCCAATACCAGCATGTCATCTCATCCTACAATTTCACACATCAGCTGCCAGGGTATCTGCCCTGACAGCCTGGTTTCACATTGCACTAATGAGTCAACACCTGTTAAGAGTGGAGCAATCTGAGCCTTGTTAGTGACTGTGAAGCCTCCTGGGAGCTGGAGGCTGAGCATCGTCACACTCACCGTCAGTATGTCTGTACTGAGGACCCTGGCAGCAGCTGTGATGAAGTCTCCCACCAGCATGGAGAAGCCAGGCAAACCCAGGGAGAAGAAGCGGGGTGGACAGTGCCTTATGATGGTATTTAAGATATCCTAAAGGGGAAGATAAGAAATCACAATTGTAACTTTCGGGAACAAAATTCCAAATTAGTTGGTTGGTGTGTACATAGGACTACTATATAATAATCAAAGAGAATACAGAACACAGAAAGTTTTCATGAAAGAGGAGTACTGGGAGCTGGGTTACTACAAGGGTTATTATACCCATTTTGTAAGTAAGAAAATGAAGACAGTAAACTTAAGATGACTTATCTACAACCTATAACATGGCTTAGGGACTATAGATTTTTTCTATCTCCCACCTAAAGGCAGATTTCTTGGAGTAGCTATAGGAATGATGAGGTAAACACATAAACAAAACTTTCAATCATCTATCATGAAAACAAAGAATACATGCTGTCTTTTGCTTTCCATTTTCAACACTTAAAGCATGCTGATACAGTCCAAAAGCTCAACATACACAAGGAGATGGAAATTTTCACTCTTCAGGTAATTTTATGCACATCTCTTATGTGCGAAGAAATGGGAACACACTAAATGCTAAGGCAATGTTGTAACTGATGGTAACCTAACTGGTGGCAATGTTGTACCTGATGGTAATGTTGTAACTGGTGGCAACACTGTAACTGATAATGTTGTAACTGATGGTAACATTGTAACTGACAGTAACATAACTGATGGCAACGTAACTGAAGGTGATGTAACTGATGGCAATGTAACAGGTGGTAATGTTGTAACTGATGACAACATTGTGACTGATGGCAACGTTGTATCTGATGGCAACAACGTAACTGATGGTAATGTTGTAACTGATGGCAATGTAACTAATGGTAATGTTGTTACTGATGCCAACATAACTGATGGCAATGTTGGAACTGATGGTAATGTAACTGATGGCCACATTGTAACTAATGAAAATGTTGTAACTGATGGCAATGTTGTGACTGATGGTAATGTTGTGACTGATGAAAACTGTGACTGATGGCAACATTGTGACTGATGGTAATGTTGTAACTGATGGTATGCTAAGGCCATAGAGCCAGCGTGGCTCTGAGCACAAGTATGAGCTCCAAGACACATGCCAAGAGCAGCAGCAGCCCCTGCATGGTGTGAGGCCTCAAGAGCATCACCTGACCAGATACCTGTGCTCCTGCAGCTCAGCAGCATCTCACGGGCAACTGGGTGGCCCCTCAGCTCTGTTGGGAAGTAGCCCCATTCTTGTCCATGGCAGATCAGGGGTCCACCACTGGACAGTGTGCACGACATCAATGGCCAGGCCAAATCTCTGAAGCCATGTGCGCAAGTGTATATGCGTACAAGGGGGATTATGAAGAAGACCACAAACATTTATGCAGTTTGGGGCCATGCACATTAATCAGACATACTAAGGTGGTCATGTGTCACTTAATGACAAGGATATGTTCTGAGAAAAGCATCATGAGGTGATTCTGTCATCTTGTGAAGGTCACATGGTGTATTTACACAGCCTGCCACACACCTAGGCTATACGTTGTAGCCTCCTGTGCCTGGGCCACAAACCTGTGCAGGGGGGTTATTATACAGGATACTGTGCGCAACTGTACCACAATTTGTATATTTCAACATATCTAGACGCAGGAAAGGCAGAGTAAAAACATAGTGTTATTGTTGTATGAAACCATCATCGTATACGTGGTCCCCACTGGCTGAAATTCAGGAGGCAGCGCATAACTAAACTACAGTTGAGTAGCTCATAGTTAAACAACCTAGTGAGTCTCCGTATATGAGTAAGAAGCAACATATTAAAAAAAAAAAATCCTAGTTTCCTTTTTTAGATTTCTGTGTGGCTATCTGAAAAATCCTTTAAAGTAATACTGATTTAATTCAATTAAATGAGACCAAAGTAGTAATTTAACTTGCTCAACTCTAATATGTTAAATTTAATAATAAGCTAAGTTCTTCATTATAAAAATAACCTCATTTCACAATTTATCTCTTTAAAAGAGAATTTGTATATGATCACAAAACATTTTTTTCCTAAGATTTTTTTCCATAGACAGTGAGCACATTCAGTTTCCACAAATCTCACTATTTATGTCCTTAAAATGACTATGTAATGCTTATTAATCTATTAGCTCACATATGGCGAATAGTTTAGGTAGTGCTAATTTAAAGTTTAAGCATTTCAACAGACTTTTCCTGATACCAAAAATAAACATATAGAGACATAGATAAGTAAAAGGAAGGAAGAAAGGAAAGAAAAACCTGAATCACGCTTCTTCTAGGTTAATGTTTAAGCCCGCTTTAATCGTGTCCTTTGATACACTGCAGGGTCCATATCAGCCAACGCAAACATTCTAAGGGGCTGAGCAGATGGATGCTGCAGTTTGGAAAGTGTGTGGTGAACCCATGCTCCAGGAGTGGAACAAAAGATCCACCTTTTCATAATTAAGCCTCTGATTAATGCCCTGGGCTCCTCACCACACACCTGTAATTACTCACAGAGGTACATATTGTGCTGGGCCTTGTCTCGGAATATCAGGCATCAAGCTACCCGGCAGCAGATGGAAGCACATTTCTGTTGACATATGTTGCAATGAAAGGATTCGTGCAAACCTGGCTAGCAAGGTAGCAGAATGCCATGCATCTGAAGATTAATAATGCAAACAACCATGATGTTAACTTTGTTATGTTTGTGTAATTCCATCTGTTGAGATGAAGAAGCTTGTGGGTTTTAAAAACCCACACTTTAGCACAATAGGTGAGGTCCCACAGATTACCCAGGACATTGTACCCCATAAATGCAGTAAAGTACACAGTTATGATCTAATAATAATAAAAAAAAGTCTTTAGCACATACTTAAATCAAAGAAACCATTTCACCACAGGCATTTAGAATTTTAACTTACAAATGCTTTTCTGGGATAACTTAGTGAGAATTACAAACTAAATCCTTTAACAGGGTAAAGCCAAAATTTGTAAATAAATCCATTTTGCTTCCTAAGATTCACACGTGTAAAGACAAAGACTATAAAATGGGGCTATAAAATGGGGCTATAAAGACTATAAAATTTCCTATATAATTAGGAAAACATTACTAAGTTACTACTGATGCTAAAGACAGCAGCTATGTATGCAGCCCGGATAAAGTCACACAGCTCCCCCACTCTCTGGACCTCCGCCAGTCACTTCAACGGAACCTGTTTCTATGGGCAAGGAGACTGGAAAGAGAGGGCAAAATAACAGATGGCGAGCCTACCCTGCCCTGCCACCCACGTGAGACCCAGTGCCCTGAGGAGACGCAGGGCTGGAGCCACAGTCGCCAAAGACAGCCCTGGTGCTGGATTCATGTGGAGCTTAAGAGGGAACTGTATGACCAGTGATTCAAGTTACAGCCAGATGCCTGCTTATTTTGCTTCTCTACACTGAAACGGTACAATGCAAAGACTGCACCTTTGCAATAATCCTTTAACTAGGAACAACCACAGGTGCAGGAGACAGGGCGGCTGCACACTCCCAATAGGGCACACCCACAAGGGGCTCCACGCTTCTCTAGCTCAGAGTCCTTCTTTCACCTACATACATTAATATCACACCTATAACTGCAATCTTTGAAAACAATGAAACAAAGGTCTTGAGATTCTGAAACTTTCTTCACAGCCTCCAAGGTTTATACGCACTTGGGACAGGACAGAGCTTCCCAGACGCCAGTCACGTGGGGACAGCCCTCTTGTCTTTAGCCACGTCTATGTCCAAAGTGAATGTTCTCTACCTAGTACACTTTACAAAGTGACTGTTTTTGAACTTCAAATTATTTTGGAAAACCAACATCCTTTGTCATAAATAGAAAATAACCCTTAAAGCAGTCCTACTGAATTTTTGCTAAAAATATCGCTGTCTGATGGAGACTTTGGGTCTGAGATCAGCTATCCTTGTTTAGTTCTCGGGTGACATGAGAGAAGTTCTGGCCAGCCTACCTGAGAGTGTGACAAGGACCAGCAGACATGAGGAAAGGGGCCGCAGTTCCCACTGTGTGACTCCGTGCTGGTCAGGCCTGCCTCTGCTGAGACCACTAATGGAAAACACCTCTGTGCTGGGGAAAAACTCTATTCAGGGGCCCTGAGGCCGGGGTTCAAAGCCTTGTATACATGACTGTTCGATGTCTCGTCATACACACCTGGAACTCACATTTCTCTTCCATAAAGTGGGATGATACCTCCTTAAAGAGTCGTATGTAAAGGGACAGTGGATGTGAACACACACGCCTCTGTACCACACAGCAGTAAGAAGAGTGGGCTACAAAGGTTTTTTTTTTCAAAAAGGGAAGGACCCTAATGTATTTTATTTAGTAGAAATTATAGATTTAGTTTTTGTAATTCAGTGAACTATTATTTTTCCAATGTACAGAAAAAATATTTTAAAACGTTTCAAAGGTAGCACAAACAAGCCTCTTAGATTACATATTATCCCAGAACTTTAAAAGCTCTAGAAATTAGTGCTTTCAAATAACATCTGTGACAAAGCTTACATATAGCATTACATAGCCACAGCATATCTAATTTATCAGGCAAATAATGGATGAAAAATTATCATTTTCTAGATTTCTTCTCTAAGATCTTCTAGAACTTACCACAAACAAGAATTATAACAAGAATTAGTTCCTTTCCTACACTCTAAACAGACTAAACAATAATCTCAATAATATATGGGATATAAAACAGAATTCAGAGGGATGGTATAAAGCAGAGACAAAACTCTTTCACATGCTTTTGTTCAAAGAAAATACAATTCATCCTGCAAACTGTTGTAACACACAGTGAACAGCCCATGGAGTAGTGTTTTTCTCCCATTTTGGTTAAAGGGGCACGAGCATGTTATGTACAGAGTGTGGAAAGCCAGACTGTAAGATGATGAGTGTAAATCTGCAGCTTATCAAAAGATTCAGGTTTATGAGAAAGTAACTGGTGAGAACATCTGTCTCTTATCACCGATCTTACAAAAAATCAGGTAATTCAAACAGAGGGGCGTTGTTTCCTCTCCTCCGAAGCACAGTTCTATAAACACAAACCATGCTCAGCCTGGTAAATGAATCGCTTTAATTGAATGCTATGTACACAGTAACTGGAAAAACCATAGTGATAACAAAAACATACGGTGATGGCAACAGAAATTGGTTTATTCATTTTGCATAGTGTTGTTTCTTTAGTTCCCTTATAATTGACCTTTAGAGCGATAAATGTGTAAAATAATTTTGTTTATTATGGCTCTAAACCTTCCAACAATTACGCAAAATGAAAATTTAAAAGGAAGGATTCATTCTGGAAGCATCTCCATTGTTTACATAACTGCACAGCTATAATTTACTGCTCATGTTGTTATGGAAAATAAAAAAGGGTGATTACAGGCCATTTCAATTCAAAATATTACACAGTGGTGTCAAGATGGAGGAAAATGTTCACTGTAAAGCAGTTTAAAATAGATTAACCCTGTAAACAAAAACACTTCAACATAGTATTTCATGAAATACAAACGTTTGAAAAAGTAGCCGTCCTTCAAACCATATCAGAAATGTTGCGACTATACTTTCACACCAATTCCATATACATTATTCACTTCATATTTGCTCAAGCCCAGCAGATGATGGCTGTAACACAATAGCCGGCCATCTGTCCCCCGCTTCTCCTTGGTGGACCTGCGGCTGCTTCTCAAGAGCAAACAGATCCAGTTATTCCACTAAACCCACTGGGTTCCTCCGTGAGGCCAAAGGGAATCCTCAAGACACAAAATCTGTGTATGAAAATGACTCAACTCCTCGTTTAACTTTTTACATCAAGAAAACAGAAATGTTACACAGTTAGATGATTTCATCACTTCTTTTCAGAGTAGATAACTGTCCATTTTCTAGGAAAGTCTATAGGCCACATTTTTATTTGGTAAGAAGAACAATTTGGAATCTGGTTATTCTAGTAATCTAATGAATAAAAAAAGACATGATTTGTTATATACTTGGGTGATTAAATATAAAAAATACATTTAACTCTAAAGCTAAATTTAAACTTTAACAGTGAAAAAGGCAGCCATAACCCTGCAGTATCCTAAGAACAAATTTAAAAATATAATTCATCACATATAGTCTAAATAATGTATATTATTATTGTAATATATGTACATTTTTTATTGCCTGATTGCTACTGTTGAGAAATGCTGAATAGCAAGAAATTTTTAGTTTCCAGAAGACCAGCTCTGAAAAGACCTCCAGTGTCAAGGCCTGGTCTTCTCCTTCTGCTCCTTCAGCTCTGGGCACAAGGACAGCCAGCCTGTTACTTGGCCTCTGTTGATAAGAAATGAAGCCTTTATCAATATGGCCCCTGAAAAACCATACCAGAGCCTGGCACCAGTACTGTACTTCTGAAAAAGTCACTGAGAATAGAAAGATACCAGGGCAAAGTTAAAAATTACTTTCAAGACCTGGGCCAAATAACATGTGGTACATACTATATATTATTTGTTAAAATGGCTAATTTGGTGCAATTTGTTTGGAAAAATAGCAGAGATTTTTTACAAGTGCTAGATAAAATGTGACTTCTTTGGGCATAACTACATTACCAAGGCCAGGAGAAATATGACAGGACAGAGTAATTGGGTTCCGCAAGAATCAAAACCGCCTAGAGCATCTCACACAGGAACTGGCTGGCACAAAGGACACCAGTTTCCTTGACAGCAGTGTGCACATGAGAGCTCCCGATGGCCATGGGAGCTGCTCCAACTGCTCTGCACACTATCAGGATTTCAGGAGTGAGAACAAGCAGGCAGATGGCACAGTACGTTGTTGTAAAGCTCAAGCCCCAAAGGGCAGCCTGGAATACTTTTTATGATTGCTTATCAGTGAAGAGAAACTCATCTGCCTGTAAACAGATGAAGGCCGTCTGCTTGTTCTGCTTCAGGAAACGTGGGATAGAGATCTACCCACTCATTTAAGAAGCACGGACATGAACTCTACTCTACATTAGAGCTGATAAGCCACTAGGGTGTCTCCACTGGTTGTTTTTGGTTTTTTAAGAGCTTGAGTGAGATATATTAATATACAATAAAATTTACTCTATCACGGGTACAATTTAGAAGTTTTTAGTATATTTACCATCACCGTTATCTGAGAACATTTTCATTACACCAAAATGAAGCTCTATAAGCATCAACAGCCCCTCTCATTTCCCCCATACCCAGTACCTGGAAACCTCTGGTCTATCTTCTGTCTTCATGAACCTGCCTACTGCAGAGACTTCAGAACATGGAATCTGACGATGTGTGGTGTTTTATCTTATGAGGTTTCTTTCACTTAACAATGTTTTCAATGTTCAACCAACTCTATTGTATTGATATACCACATTTTGTTTATCTTTTCATTCATGAGTTGGTGGACACTCAAGCTGTTTGCACCTTTTTTGATGATTGTGAATTGTGAGCTATGAAGCCACGGAACTCTATCAAGGGTGACAAAGTGAGACTCTACCCAGAAAAAAAAAAAAATTCTTATAATAGCTATCTCATAGTTTAGATTGCCATTTACTGGTGAATAATCGTGTTGAATACCTTTTCAAGTTCTTACTGACCACTTTTATATCTTCTTTGGAGAAATCTAAGTCTACTTAGGTCATTCACTCACTTTTTATTTGGACTGAATTTTCATGGTCAAGTTGTAAGACTTCTTTATACATCATGAGCACTAGACCCTTATCAGATGTATAATTTATCAATTTTTTTTAGGTCATCTTTTCACTTGCTAAATAATATCCTTTGAAGCCAAAATATTCTAATTCTGATGAAGGGCAACTTATCCTTTTTTTTTTTTTGCTGCTTGTGATTTTGGTATCATATCTAAGAATCGACTGTCAAATCAAAAGTCATGAAGATTTACCTCTTTTATTATTTATTTTGAAAATAATAAAAAAAATACTGAGTGTCAGTCACTTTGTCACCCTCAGTACAATGCCGTGGCATCACAGCTCACGCAACCTCAAACTCTTGGGTTCAAGTGATCCTCCTGCCTCAGCCTCCCTCGTAGCTGGGACTACAGGTACCCGCCACAATGCCCAGCTGTTTTTTAGAGAGGAGTATCGCTCTTGTTCAGGCTTAGGCAATCCAACCTCGTTGGCCTTCCAGAGTGCTAGGAATACAGGTATAAGTTACCGCATCAGGCCCATACCTCTTTCTTTTAAGAGTTTCATAATTTTAGCTCTTATAATTTAAGTCCTTGATCCATTCTGAGTTAGTTTTCATATACATTAGGGAGGTGTCTGACCCCCTCCTTTTTCATGTCGATATCCAGCTAGCACCACTTGCTGAAAAGACCATTCTGTCCCTTGTCTTTGTACCCTTGTCAACATTAACTTGACCACAGGTGTGTGGGCTGATTTCTGGACTCTCAATTCTATTCCATTGATCTATATGTCTAACCTTCTACCAGTACCATATTATTTTTTTTTTCTTTTGGTTTTTTTTGAGACAGCACCTCAAGTGTCACCCTGGACAGAGTGCTGTGGCATCACAGCGCACAGCAACCTCCAAATCCTGGGCTCAAGTGAGTCTCCTGCCTCTGCCTCCCAAGTAGCTGGGACTACAGGTGCCTGTGACAACAACCGGCCATTTTTTGGTTGCAGCCGTCATTGTTGTTTGGTGGGCCCGGGCTGGATTCGAACCCACCAGCTCAGGTGTATGTGGCTGGTGCCTTAGCCCGTTCAGCCACAGGCGCCAAGCCCATACTATTTTGATTACTCTTACAGAAGTAAGTTCTGAAATAAGGAGCTAGTAGCTCTCTAACTTTGTTGTTCTTTTTCAAGATTATTTTGGTTATTCAGGATTCCCTGTAATTCCCTGTGAGTTTTAGGACCAGCTTTTCCATTTCTTCACAAAGTCACTAGGATTTTGATAGGAACGTGTTGAATATAGGCATCAGTATAGGGAAATAAGACATCTTAACAATATTGTTATTTTTAGTTCAAAGGTATGAGATTTTTCCATTTAGGGAGTTTTTAATTTCCTACAGCAAATTTTTTAGTTTTCATAATATATATTGTGTACTTCCTTAGTTAAATTTATTTGTAACTATTTCATTCTTTTTGACGCTATTATGTAAAAATAAATGTTAATTTTATATATTGATCCTCTATCCTGCAAATTTATAGAAGTTGTTGATTCATTCTATTAGATTTTTTAAGCAAGTGTGTATTTCTCAGAGATTTCCAAATACAAGATTGTAACATCAGTAAATACACATAATTTTTCAAGTCTGAATGCCTTTGATTTCATTTTGTTAACTAACTTCCCTGGCTGGAATCTCCAGTGCGCGCCCTGGTGAGAAGAAGTGGTGCCTCCTTATTCCTGATCTTAAGAAGGACACTGGAACTTAAAAGTGAAAATGCCTGTTACTTCTTTGGTAGGAAGAAGGTCAGAGTCTATAACATGGCATACAAGTCCAGAGCAACTTTTTCTCAAAATATGTTTGGAGTAGCAAATTAGTCCTTCCTGCAAGGATGCTCAGGGTGAGATCAGAGCCTTTAAGAAAGAATTTACGCTCCATCACACGAACCCGGTCAATCCCGCAGCTCCAAGTCCTCAGCTCCATGAACAAACATAAAGGCCCCTTCCTCTGATCAATCCAATGCTCTGCTTGCAGCCCCATGCTGCTTCCTGTGATGGGCACGTCACGGCTCAGAGGATACTGACAGGGAGATGGCAAAGCCATCAGGAGACTCTGAAACATTTATATGTCTGTAAGACGAGGAAAACTACTGGGAGAGTCATGGAGAGAAGTGACTTACCAGTCGCAACAAGAGTGCAACACCGCAGCTCGAAGACGCTGTGGCCTACGTAACAACTGTCTCACCATGACCCCGATAAGCCTCACATCTATTAACATCACAGTTTGTATCACAGGCTGGTTAATGAGGTTGATACAGATGCTCAAGAGCAATTATTAAATCCTCACAGTAAGACTTTAGCAAATGAGGCCTTCGACAAGTTGTTGCCACTAAGTGAAGACGGTGGGAGTGAACTGTCTCCATCAGACTCACGTACGTGCTGAGCACTGGGCACAGTGCAGCCCTCACGAGAAAGGCCAGAGCTGATGGCCAAAGCTGAGGGAGGTCTCCAGAGAGCCATTTATACATCACTAAGGAAGTTAACTCAGGGCTGGGGAGCAGGAACGGGCAGTGTAGGAGGACATGAAAATCTGCCTTTTCCGAGGTGACTGGGTGCATTTCAGAAGCTGCTAAACCAAGTCCCATCTCTCTGCTTGTCTCTTCTGAAGCTTAACAATGTTCTCCAGCAGAAGCTAAAACAAAGCCCACTGCTAAGATATATATGCACATAACAGATGGGTAAAAGTGCGCGCACACAGAGTAAGCATGCAAGTGCTGTCATTAAGGTAGGGGTCACCACAATGGACAAAACAGAAACCTAATGAACAGACAGAGACAGGCAGGGATACTGTTCCCAGGTTTATTATTCGTCCTATCTCAGGAATCCATTAGCTAGAAATATATTCTCCTTAGAATACTGAAATGAAACTTCTTGGATGAAACCATCAACTGAGCTGTCAGGTGCTGCCTAGTGCCCTGGCTGCAAGGCTGCCGGGAAGACTCGATCGGCACTGCGAGTGACACCAAGCAGAACACCCATCTCACTCTAACGCTGGGATCCTGACTGAGACCCAACTGCATGCCCACGTTCCTCTGGAAGGCAGAGAAATTCAGTAGAGGAAACATACCCTTGTTGAATTGGGATAACAAGAATATTTATTTTGTCCCTTTAATATTTGGACAAAATATTAAGTTTTTTCCCACAAAAACTTAGAAAAGGGAAAAAACCCAAGAGATCACCATCTGTCTTTTCATTTGACAGGCAAGGAGAAGGAAGGTAATCGAGGCCAAAATTACAGCTGGCAGCAAGGTTTAGACACAAACCCAGCATGCTCCTCTTCCTTACAGGAAGAGAGGACATCAACTCAGGGTCAACGAGGCCCCTTGTGAGCTTTGGGAGCACCAGGCCTCATGGACACTGCACAGGGCGGCACCTGGGGCTCAAAGGCGTAGGGCGCCGGCCCCACATGCTGGAGGTGGTGGGTTCATATATCCTGCACAGCACTACTTGAGGACGTGACTTAGCTCCGAAACGGGAAGGCTTCTTTGATCTCATTTACTTTGCCTAATGATCATTTAAAGATACAAATAATACTTTTAAAGCTGTACTTCCAAGTGAAGTCAGTGACTGCTACAGTTTAAAAATATGCTTCCAAAATACACACATAACTCCTACTGCCAAGGAAATATTATCAGATGACGAAACTGGCTCATAAAATGCTATCATGACAATTAAAACAGGTTTCCCACCAAAGCATTCTTATTCGGAAACTGCTGGAGGAACTTGGGGGCAGGGGGTGTGATAAGGGAGAATACAGTACAAAGACCCTATGCAAAACAAACCAGGAACTTTACCAGGACTCCAGTAGCAACTCAAGATTCCTATTTTCTCCTCAAAATGAACACTAGAGAACGCATACCGGTTGTGGCTTCTGAGGCCTCAACTCTGCTAAAAAAAATACCCAAAAAACAAAAAAACCTGGAGCTCCCAGGCCATCAAAGATCAGCGCTCTGTGTACTCAGAGGTGCCTCTGCCATGCGTGTGGAAACGGGAAGCCTGGCTCTCAGGCCCAGCGAAGGTGGGCCTGCTCTGCTGCCCTGGGCTTTCCCAGGCTGCTTCCCAGTCTGAGTCCAAGGACAGATTTAAAAGGAAAAGCTATTTGTTAGTGCTTCCCGTGCCTTCTGGTGTGTTCCCACATCAGAAAAGAAAGAAATTTTAGAATGTGATTACTCATTCATTTCATTCTAGGATAACATAAAATACATGCTCTCAAGTTTGCTTTCTCATAAGAAAAACTATTCTACTTATGTAGAGCAATAAAATTGAAGCTCCAACATTTTCATGTTCTCTTAAAATAAAGAGGTCGCACAATTGCAGGAGTGCACAGATCACCACCAGCATGGGCAGCAGCCTGGCTGAGTTACACAGAACAGTCACAACAGGTGACATTTTTAGTTTCTGATGGGACAACAGAATTGCAAGACCTCACCCCCTCCCTGCCTTTTCTGGAATTTTATTTGTGTTTTGGACAAAAAGTTCAAAGAATGGCTAAAATGTGAGAGAAAAATACCAAAGAAAGCCAACTTTATCAACCTGCTTCTGAAGAAATCCTAAGCAGCCAGATCCACTCAGCAGGAGAACCCAGGTACCCCAGAGCACAGCTCCACCACCTGCCTACGATAGAGGTTTCCACCATATATGGGGAAATCCCACCTCAGCAAGAAGGAAAAAGTAGCCATCTCAATCAACCCTCAAAAGGGTCAACAAATGCTTCACAGGCTCGGCGCCTATAGCTCAAGTGGCTAAGGAACCAGCCACATACACCTGAGCTGGCAGGTTTGAATCCAGCCCGGGCCGCCAAACAACAACGATGGCTGCA
Source organism: Perodicticus potto (assembly GCA_963574655.1). NCBI lineage: Eukaryota > Metazoa > Chordata > Mammalia > Primates > Lorisidae > Perodicticus > Perodicticus potto. The sequence goes on from CAUYRH010123083.1 coordinate 14,517, forward strand.
ACCAAAGAATGGCCGGGCGTTGTGGCGGGCGCCTGTAATCCCAGCTACTTGGGAGGCGGAGGCAGGAGACTCCTTGGGCCCAGGAATTAGAGGTTGCTGTGAGCTGTGATGTCACAGCACTCTATCCAGGGTGGCAGCTTGAGGCCCTGTCTCAAAAAAAAAAAAAACAAAAAAAATGCTTCATTGCTTCAAATTCTAAGAATGTCTGTTTTAATGTTGGTCTTTACTTTAGAGATAATGAAATTCATTAAGAAAGCTCATAAAGTAATTTTTTTTTAAATAAGATTCTTAAAAGCAGGTTTTGGAGGGAATGAAGAAGTAGTTAGAGGAGGGCTTTAAAGATAAGATACCAGTAAAAGATAACACTCATTCACTATCTGTCCTTGGATAGATACTTTTTCCCCAAGCAGCAATTTCCTCATGTGTAAGATGGGAATGGGACTGCAACAGGCCCCACTGAGCTCTTATAAAGGTCAAAGGAGATCATATCTGAAAGCATCCATAAATTCCAAAGCCTAATACATTATTCTTTTATTAAACAATAACAATTTGTAACTATGATCTTATTAAAATATTAATTTTCCCAGATAATTTATTTGAAAAATAAGACTTAGGCTCACCATGGTGGTTCACGCCTGTAATCCTAGCACTCTGGGAGGCCAAGGTGGGTGGATTGCCCGAGCTTAGGGGTATAAGACCAGCCTGGGCAAGTGTGAGACTCTGTCTCTAAAAATAGCCTGGCATTCTGGCCAGCACCTGTAGAACCAGCTACTCAGAAGGCTGAGGCAAGGGGATTACTTGAACCCAGAAGTTTGAGGTTGCTGTGAGCTATGATGTCACGGCACTCTACCCAGGGCGACAAAGTGAGACTCTGTCTCAAAGAAAAGAAAAGAAAACAGGACAGAACAATAAGACTTGAAGCAGATTTGGTTTAAAATCCACTCATTAAAAAAAAAAAGTCTGAAATGGAAGGCAAATCATTCTGACAATTTCATATAAAAATATTGAATAAGTTCACAAATTTCTCAAAAGCTAAATACGTTGAAGGTGTCTGTCAGTCTCTGAGCAGCTCTGAAGCAGAATGAAGCACGGCCCCTGCCTTTGGCAATGACCTATTAGGGGCAGGGAAGGGCTGACCATAGCTGAAGTGAGGCTGGGCCATGATCAGAGGACCCCTGTGTGCACGGGGCCAGCCTACAGGGATAGAGACCGAGGGAGGGAAGGGAGTGAGCCACACAGGGAACAGCATTGTGACAAAAGAACCATGTTGCACATGTTGAAGTAAGACTCCCATACAGAGAAAAAAAAAAAAAAGGCAGGTACTTTATTTTAATGGTTTATTACTAAAAGGTTCTCCTTTGCTAAAATTTCTCTAGCCCACAAATACCTACCAAAGAATATTTTTCCATAGGAGAACAAAACAAAAACTGTTTATTGTTTCTTTAGAAAAATAATGTTCTCTCTAAAATGTGTTCCAGTAAATAGCATTAATAGCTGAACAATCCGCAATTACCACACGACCACTTATTGTTATATATTAAAAAGAAATCGACAAGAAAAGATTATGCCCCATAAGGAGAGCACTTTCTCACAGAAACAAAACTTGCAATTTAAAGTGCTCTTCTTGATGCTATTTTCTTGTACCCAAACCTATCCTTTATGGATTTATAAACCACAGTCATGATTTAAAATCTCTTATATTCAAAACTCGTCACTCTCTAAAATGACAGTTGAGTCCATCTGTTTCTCTCAGTGTCTCTTTACCTAAAGAAAGATGGGAATTTGGTTAACATTTTCACAGAATTCTACATGAGAAGAGATGATCTTGTCAGCCAACAAGCTATATTCCAAACAGGAGAATCCTTTCACAGCCAAACCTGCTGAAGGCCTAACCATCGCCATGTTCCTGAGGCCCCAGAGTCATCAGAAACCCATTTCACACAACAAGTAGCTCAGGCCAGGAAAGGTCACACGGCCCCTGACGCAGGGCGCAGTGAGGCCTGGCTCGAGCTCTGCGTGGATGTCCCCTTCTCCTGAGGCTCCGTGAGAGGGAGCCAGACATCCTTGGACTGAACACTTCAGAGCTTCACGGGCTCACCAACACAGAATCAATCACCTGCCGCACTGGAACAAAACACTGGGCTGGTACGTGTATCCTGATGCTGAGCTGGAATCCACTTATTAGTCCTGGCTCTGGAGGTGAGACAGCTAATCGCTCTCTCCGCACATCACTGCTTCAGACATTTGAAGAAAGCAATTATCTGTGTCCGTGTGCCAACTCTTCTCCAAGCCACTCTTCTTCCTCTCAGCTATGGGGTAGCGTCTGTGGGGAGTAGAGCCCGAGCTCCCTCCAGGCTCTAGCCTGCACACGGCGCCTCTGGCTTTGCAGCTGCAGGCCACGTCACTGTCCAGACTGGGCGTCCAGATAAAACCCACCTCAGATCATTTTCACGTTAACTCAAAATTAATCAAATCACTCCACGTTTTACTTCTTAAGTTGATTTAATGCAGAATTTAGTAAGCTGAACAATATGAAATTGTACCTCTTTTTTGAAAAACGGTCAGATATTGGCAATTTTTATGTAATTCAACCTAAAACATTTGCCTCTCTTAATCTTCCTGGTTAAATGTCTGTATGCTTTACTTTCCTTAGTTACATTAAGACAATTAGTCTTTCACACTTTTCTTGCAGCTCTCACTGAAGGTTTGATGACAGCTCCAGTCTACCGTCACCTGTTCTCTTCCAGGACAAGGGTTCTCAGCGGCACCACTGTTTCATGTCACAAATTCTTTGCAGTCCTTCTGTGCACTGCAGGATGCGCCACAACATCAGGCTTTTATCTACGCGGCACCGGCGTGTACCCGACTCCTTAGCTGTGACAACCAGAAGTATCTCCTAGGGGTACAATTCCCCTGTCCCCCAGAATCACTGTTCCGGGATAATGAGTTGAGTAGCTAGCCTACAAGAAGAAGTTAATGCCTGCCTTGAACTGATAGCAGGAGTGGACTTCCACTGGTCGCTCTTTCCCTACAATACTGGGTGGATTGGGTGTAGCCAGAATCAGAGGGAGGTCTTTTGATTCCTTTGATTGTCTGTCAATCAATACACTTACTGGGCATCTCCTCTGTCTGGAAAAAGGCAAGATGTACCCCAGGAACTCTAAAGAGGAAGATCTGGTGACTTGGGCCTTAGGTCACAGGACAGACCTCAGGAAAGGACTTGGTCTCCACTGAAAACTATGGGCGGCTCACACACTGCGGCATGTGGTGGCAGTTTAGTAAGAACAAAGCATTGCGTTTTTCTGAATATGCTGACTTGCTATTATACTGCATTTTAATGCTTTAATTATTTCATGTAGCATGTCTTAATAAACACATGGAGATCCACAAGATAGAAACACATAATTCATATTCATTACTAACAGCATTACTTGAAAGAAAGTCCTTACACCTTTAAATCCAACAAGAGAAATCAAACTCTATAGTTTCCAGCCTTTCGGGCAGACCTTTCCCCTCTAGATCAGTCTCGCCTGCTGTCATCTTATACTTCTGAGAGCTGGGAACCAAGTTCACTGCACACGTGTTATAAACCTCATAATGGAAACTGCTGTCATCTGTCACGTTCAACACATTTCTACTTTCCTTATTGAGGTACAAGTGGAATCAGTCTGTAGATCAGTAAAAATAATTACCGGGTTTACAGCTGGAAAAGGAAAAAACTCCTTCCATGTCCTGTTTAGGTGCAGCCATCTCTCTGAAATCTCCATGGCCACTGATACCTGAACCAAGTTACAATGAAGTTTTCTTTGACAAAATTTGACTAATTCATGACTTGTATATTGCCAGGAAACTTCATGGGAAACATTAAGAAATAAGTGGATGGTATCTCATGGTTTGATGTTCATTGTATAATAATATATATTTTATCACTCTGAACTTGTACAAAAAGCACATAGTAAGAATTATTATCAGGTTAACAATACACACAAGTCAGAAAAAAAAAATAACAATACATGTCAGGAGAGACCTTACTTATGCCACCTGTCCCAGTCAACATTATTCTCCCATCAAACCTAAAACTTGAAAGTTTTGTTTACTGCTGCAGTAAGCCCTTATATTCAATAAAATTCATTTGAATAAAATAAATTCAAATCAATAAAACTATTTTTAGAAAAATAAAAGGAATTGTTTATAAGTGTCAATTTTTTTCACCTTCAAAAACAAATAGTGACAAGTAGTTGCTTTGGCTAACAAAAAATATCAAATAACAGAGACATTCAGTTCTATTTAAATTTGCACACTGTTTGAATTCTAGCAGGGTTAGATATTATGTTCTTTTACATGAAAAGAAAATGTACCTGAAAATCTTTCCTATACATTTCTAATTTCTAACAGGCAAGAATTCTTTAGGGACACCGGGTGGCGTGTCCTATGTCACACCTGCTTAGCCTCCTGTGCTACAATGTGTAAGACGGCCCACTCTTTTTTCTCAATTCTTCTTCTTGCCTTTCTAAATTGACATTTGATTTGAGAATGGGAATAGTTCCAAAAGACTCTACCTTCCAGGACACTTACTACTCAGCACTACATCCTTTATTTCTCTCTCACACACACAAGCACAAAATACATAAAACATACAGATACATGTATCCATAAACATACACACACACACAACAGACACACATGTAATTCACACTCACGCACCTGAACCTTTGTGTCTCAGCTCGCCAGCTCTATCGTGCTCCTGAGCTATCCTAACAATTCCCTTTCTGCACCTGTTAGTATTTTTGTGCCATGACTATAATCCACCTCCCACAGTCACTGTAGTTTAAGCTTCTTAAATGCTTTTTTTGGTCATGTTGAATATTATACTCAAAAACCTTTAACAGCTTCCCATTGTCCATGAGACAAAAACTACTCTGAATCAAGGGTCCCTGGTGTGGCCTGGAATCTAGTCCACACGTTATTTCCATACACACATCTGGCACTCAATCAAAAACATTCTAGTGATTGCTCCTTGAACATGGCCTAAGAAGTTCTGTATCTTTGACATGTGAAATTTTCACCCTGCTTCTTGTCTTACTATCTAACGCCTATCTTTTCTCGAAGGTCCTGTTAAATCCTACCTCCTCTGTGAGCTGTCTTCAGATCGACTTACCTAGAACAACATTCATCACAGTCCAGCCTTAAAAATGTGCATGTCACTTATCTGACCCTTTGCACAAATCGATCGATACTACAGGTATTTCTGTGTGTTGTTCTCTCACAACCTGACTAGGTTTTTACCATGGTGGGGAAAAATTTCAACATGAAGAGAACTGGACCTTGTGCCATATTTAGGAAAGGGTGATGTGACCCCAATAATGCAAGGCCTAGAAATGGACTAGAGCACCCAAGAATGCGCAATGGGGCTCGGCGCCTGAGGCTCAAATGGTTAAGGTGCCAACCACGTACACCTGAGCTGGCGGGTTCGCATCCAGCCTGGACCCACCAAACAACAATGACGGCTGCAACCAAAAAATGGCTAGGCATTGTGGCAGGCGCCTGTAGTCCCAGCTACTTGGGAGGCGGAGGCAGGAGACTCGCTTGAGCCCAGGAATTGGAGGTTGCTGTGAGCTGTGATGCCACAACATTCTATCCAGGGTGACAGCTTAAGGCTCTGTCTCAAAAAAAAAAAAAAATTGGATGCGCAATGGGAGAGGGCCAGGAGGTGCTCCAGCAGGATTCATTCCCCTGAGTGCTGTGTCCAGGCAGTGACCACTGCATCCGGCTGCAGGGCTTTCAGGCCCCAGGACGAGGCTCACTGTCTGTCACAAAGGCCAGGGCCTGAATGTGCACAGAGAAGTTACCTTATACCTGGATTCATGGGAGATGTGTTTCCCACTCTTAAAAACATCAGGAATAAGGCCTAGCTTTAGTCCTGTTTTAACTCTCTGTACAAGCCTACAGTTTTTTATTAATTGTTTTTAAAACAAAACTTTTACGAAGTTATTAGCCTTCTAAAGTTCTACACTTCCTCTGCTGATACACATCTAGTTTATTATTTAATCCTCTGAACATCAGTTAGGTCTTTCAATTCATAAATGTGTACTTTACCCTAATAGCATTGAATTAAAGTCCTGTGAACTCACACCATGGTAAAATTACCTGCTGTACAGAATGAGCACTTTAGAGACGAGTATTAAGATTATTTCCCTGGATATGGAAAAAACAAGGTCCAATTTGCCATCTTAATTTTTCCACTTTTTTTTGGAACTGAATACTCACTTATATTTGACCTTAAATATATTTTATAAGTTATATGTATCTAACATATTTCGTTCCAGTTATAAGTTTAAATTTTCAACAAAGAGCAATTCTCTGTCTGAGAAATGGTGATGCAATTATTACATATCACTGCATGATGCAGGCTGTCTGGGGTTATTAAAAGAAACAGGTACGGCCAATTTACGAGGATCACCCCCGCACCTTGCTTCCAAAGCTCACAGCTGAGTCTTACGCTCAGTGAAGGGCCTCAGGGGATCTTTTTACAAACAACTGTTTGTTATATTATTCCACTGTACCTCATGAGAGGAGGCTGTAACATCCGTTAAGAAAATCACCAACTACTTTGTCACTCCTATGATAGAATATAATATTGCTTTATATATGGTATTTAAAATTATTTTCTTTAACATTGATATGGCAAACAGTTCATTAAAATATGAAAAAAGTTAAATAAAAGTAAAATGTTTCTGGTTGGGTGTGGTGGCTCATGCCTGTAATCTGAATACTCTGAGGCCGGGTAGTTTGCCTGAGCTCATGAGTTCAAGACCAGCCTGAGCCAGAGTTGAGACCCAGTCTCTAAATACAGCCAGGCATTGTTGCAGGTGCCTGTAGTCCCAGCTACTTGGGAGGCAGAGGCAAGAGAATTGCTTGAGCCCAAGAGTTTGAGCTTGCTGTGATCTATGACTATGGCACTCTACTGGGGGACAAAGTTAGACTCTGTCTCAAAAAAAAAAAAAAAAACCAGTAAAATGTTTCTACAAGCTAACTACTTTCTACAAAGTAAGTATCTAAAATAGAGAAAACAGTAAGTAAATTACTCCTACAAGTGCATTTAGTCACCGAAATGGAACCATTGTTGGTCAAGTACTGCCAGGGCCCAACCTGGCATGTGAAAAGCAGTTGCCGACAAGCCAGGGTCTGTTTTACAGACAACAGAATCCACTCTTCTGAGATTAAGAGAAAAGGGGTTTACATCAGGGCTTTAGAAGTCTTACATAATTTCTGGAATTGCCAGGGAACCCATCACAAATCCACAGCCAGGGAAAAGGTGGCAAGCAGAGACACTCAGCCACATCTCTGTAGAGAGCCACTGTCTACTTTTGTCCTCAGAAGCCCTGCCAGAGAACCTCTACGGCAGGACCCAGCTCCCGCTGTGCTGGGGGCCACCATGCCCATGTCTGCTTTTTTTTTTTTTTTTTTGAGACAGACTCTCAAGCTGTCACCCTGGATAGGGTGCCGTGGCATCTCAGCTCACAGCAACCTCCAATTCCTGGGCTCAAGCGAGTCTCCTGCCTCTGCCTCCCAAGTAGCTGGGACTACAGGCGCCCACCACAACGCCTGGCTATTTTTTGGTTGCAGCCATCATTGTTGTCTGGCGGGCCCGGGCTGGATTCGAACCCGCCAGCTCAGGTGTACGTGGCTGGTGCCTTAGCCCGTTGAGCCACAGGCGCCGAGCCGCCCATGTCTGCTTTAAAGTGCCACAGAGATACCCCTGCTAGACGGAACCAATCCAGCTACAAGGAGTCTGGGACATGCTGAATTCATATTTTGAATTTCCCTTGAACAGAGGGAACAATGGGTGGGGCAAGACACGGTGGAAAGTGAACCAAGGGCCATGGACACACGAGAAATATTTCCGGATCACAAGCAAACAAGGGTGTGCTTATTTCTCCACAGATTCTGAAATTGCACGAGGCTGTTATGTTTTTTAATCAAATCATTATGCTCAAAAGTTAAAAAAAAAAAAAAAAGTATGGGTAAAGAAAAAAGATCGGGCTCGGCGCCTATAGCTCAAGTGGCTAACATGCCAGCCACATACACCAGAGCTGGTGGGTTCGAATCCAGCCCAGGCCCACCAAACAACAATGATGGCTACAACCAAAAAATGGCCGGGCGTTGTGGTGGGCGCCTGTAGTCCCAGCTACTTGGGAGGGTGAGGCAAGAGAATCACTTAAGCCCAGGAATTGGAAGTTGCTATAAGCTATGACTACCCAGGGCGAGAGTTTGAGACTCTGTCTCAAAAAAAAAAAAAAGCAAAAAGACCAATATCTTATCAGAAAAATAAAAACATGAAGCTAGTCGAGGAGCTGCGGTTCTCCTCCTGTTCTTCAAGTCAGGCAGGTCGACCTGAGCCCTACGCTCTTAAGAGCTATGTATTGTCATACTGTATTTTAACGTATGACAACTTTGTGCTGTTAGGGTTCAAATTTGTAGCTGGTTACCTCAGGGCAGAAAAATACTACTACACCTGAGAGAGGCTTTTTTCATGTGTTACAAAATATGAGGGTATGGGAGGGTATGGACGAAAATGACAATGATACACATTTCCCCAAATTTCTATGTGCAAATTTCCAACAATAATTTACATTAATGTAAGCTTTGTATTTAAAAGAGAATTTAACTTTGATGTACAACAGACAAATTACATTAAGACATTAAATCTGTAAGTCATTGTTAAGAAATAGTTTACTTATTTCAAGCAAAGAAAACTTTCCAGTCTTTGATATATGTTCTTACAAACATGAAAATAAAATTCCTTTCCTCAAATGTCCTTTTTCATTTCACACATATTGATCTTTCCATCTGTTTTAAATAATCATGAATCTAATAGGAACTGTTTTTAATAAATCCAAATCACAGCTCCTTTTATGTCAAAATTTGGGGGGGGAAGACTGAGGTGAAAAAGCAGCTTAAGCATTAGGAGGAACTAAGACCAACAAGGGGCAGCTTTAGAAAAAGAGCCTCAAAGATGATGAAGAACTGGGAAGGCAGCTGTGGAAAGGCATCTGCAGGCTGAGCAGGGGACTCGAGTCAGGGGGATTCTGGAGTGGGTGTGACCAAGGGCAGAGCCCAGGTCAAATAAAACCAAGGACTGTTTGATCAAGATGCAAGCTTGCAATCAGTGAAGACACAGCTGGTGGAGTAAGCCAAGCCCGCACGTGAATTCTAACAGCCTTCTTAAAGCGAGGCTTTGGGCAAAAGTTGTAGGTTTTTTTTCAACCTTTGTTATTTATAAAATGGGCCAGGATATTTATCTAGCTGAGGTGCAGAGAATAATCTCTGGGACTACATCATCAGTCCCCAGCACAGACGGTGGCACTGTGGGTACTGGGGAAATGAAGGCCCCTGACAGCACCCAGCAAGGACAAAGGGACAGCGGGAGACCCTGCGCAGGCGGGCTAGGCAGTGCTACATGTCACCCAAAATTGTCTTCATAATTTATGGTTTAAAATTGCTTATACCTCAGTTATTTTCTAAATCAGTAAAACAGGATCAATTTGTTTTTAAAAATCAATCATTGCCAAGAAAAAAAAAAGAGTTATTTCAAAGCATGTTTTAACCATAATTATAAACCACAAATACATACTATGTATGTACTGTGGGGAAATACTATTTGATAAGGTCACTGTGTTAGCTATTAAATTATTAAGTTACTAGGACAGCTAAAAGTGATTACAACAACAATAAAAAAAGCTGCTTTGGAATGCATTATGTTTTGAATTCTGGCTGTTTGGTGTATGTATCATCATGTTTTAGGATAAAAATGACTCTACTTGCTTACATAATGAATCTGCTATCACATTAGATCAGTGGTTCTCAACCTGTGGGTCGTGACCCCTTTGAGGGTCTCCTGCATATCAGATAATTTACATTATGATTCATAACAGTAGCAAAATTACAGTTGTGAAGTACCACGAAATAATTTTATGATTGGGGCTCACCACACCATGAGGAACTGTATCAAAGGGTCGCGGCATTAGGAAGGTTGAGAACCACTGCATTAGATGAAACCACAAATGTACATGATTGTTTGAAAACACAGGGAAATTTGTGAGATATCTATTTTACAAATCCTCAAGGTTTCTTCCTTTAATTTAAAGAAAAAAGGAGTCTTCAATTATTATAGATACCAATATGCCTTAAAAGAGTTTTTTAAAGCATCCTAGACCTTATTTAAATTCAGTACTTTATTGTTCATAATTTTGATACTCTTAGATTTAGGAAACTGCTTTGTAAAACGACCATGCCACACACTCCATAATGTTCAAAAATGGTCTTAGATTTCTCAGCAGATTTATAGCTGAGGGGCAATGAACCAGAAGGTTGAGTCATGCAGACAAGTGCACCACCCAGAGGCAGGAGGAGGAAACCCACCTTGGACTTTGTTAGTCAAAACTGGTAAATGTTTGATTGTTACTAATTATTTTCTTTTGCTTATCTTATTTAAAAACTCAGAGAGTTCTTTATAAGGTACTCTCTGCATAAACGAACCATTTTACTGCCAGGTTACATCAAAGTGCAGCTGTTTGAGATCTTGTAAAACAGAAACAAGCCCTGAGATTGTACCTGTGACACAGTTTGACAATTAAAAAACTGAATTGAACTGTACTCCCTACAGTAAATCCTTTCTTTGCTTTTTATAATTAATATAACATGCTTTTTCAGAAGTACATATAAGTTCTGGAATAACCACCATGACCTATTTAGACATGTGGACCAAAACTTAAACTAATTACTAAAGACATTTCTTACTTAAATAAGGAAAATTTCTTTCATTAGAAAGGCTTCTGTGTAATTTTCTTCTGGCAAAGTAATATAGTTTACTTAGAATGATTCTATTTGGCACACAGGGCTTCTAAAATATATACCAATAACTGTTAAGGTTAAAGAAAATAGTCAACTCTATAAACATAAATAAAAACTCAAGTTCTAATGGCCTTGGAAAAATAGGGATTTATGATATCCCCACTTTGCTTTAGAAGGCTGAATGTGCAGATCACTGCTAGCACTGGACTAGATTTTAAGATTTACATATTTTACAATGAACTATAAACGATAACTGAGCCTTCACCTAAATAAACACATGATATACATTAAAATGGGAAAATGATTTGAGGCATAAGATTTAAAAAATATTTTTCTATATTATAAAATCATACTTTGAAAATGATTTGTAAATTATACTTTTTGGGTTCTTGAATGTTATAATACATTCGTATTTTACTTTATTACTTCATTTCCACACCAATACACCTTAAAATAAAAAGATGATTCTAAACTTCACCTATTTGTATGACTTTCTAGAAAACTGATTCTGAGGAATGCTAAGTATTTATTGCCAACTCCCACCTTGTTTCTATTAAACAGGAAGATTCTCTAGTTAATTATTACTTCCAAGTAAACTTTTTTTCCTGGAAACAATACTTTAGAAGATTGTCAGGTAACCCCTTCTCTCTAGGTTATTTAACTGAGGGGTTCATTATGATCTGTGACGGCTAACCGTCCTTCCTATGCATAACCCTCTTAATCTTCCATACGCCCCGAGCTGCATCGTTCTGTAAAAGATGCTGCCACTCGCAGTGATGACTGTAAAATATCTGAGCAGAGTATACAAACAATGCTACCTCGTGTTCCTACTGCTGCGCAGGGACACTTAGTAAAGGAATGTGTCTGAGTCCAGTCCTCTTACATAGACGTCTTCTACGCACTGCTAAACTCAGAGCACATATGACAAAGACAGCTTACTAGGACAGTATGGTTACTACTTCAGATCAAAGCTCGATGATTAAAAATCCAAGTATTGGCTCGGCGCCTATGGCTCAACGGGCTAAGGCACCAGCCATGTACACCTGAGTTGGCAGGTTCGAATCCAGCCCGGGCCGCCAAACAACAATGACGGCTGCAACCAAAAAATGGCCGGGCGTTGTGGCGGGC
>CAUYRH010123084.1:0-20011 GCA_963574655.1 Perodicticus potto
AGGATGTGAAGTCACCAGCAGGTGGTCCTCCTCTGGAACCCATCCTCCCGTGGCTGCTGCAGGTGAGTGGAGTCCCTGTCTCCAGTTTGCCAGAGGAGACAAAGCAGAGGACAGTGGGTCTGGGTACCAGCGAGAAGGCAACCCCTGACCTTCCCAGTTGGTAGTACTGGAACTTCCCTACCCAGGATATTTGTGGATTGCAAGGATGGTAACTGAATACTTTTTGATTTTCCAACTGCTTTGATCAGAAGGATCTGGTGGGAGGCACATACAAAAGCCGGTACAGCAACTACTGTGGAGACCGGCACAATCCTCCCCTTCCCTCCCCTCTCCTGGCCTTAATTTTAACTGGACTTTCCCAGTAAGAATCCCTAAGAGGGGCCTGTTTGGCTTTCAATGCACAGTTGGTGGAACCAAATTTACCAGAGTTAGAGAGTCTGCGCCACCTGTCATAGCAGTTCTGGAGAACAGTGAGAATAGCCTCTCAATTCTGTTATGCATTAGTTACAATTCTAATAGTTTTTTTTTTTTTTTTTTTTGAGACAGAGCCTCAAGCTGTCACCCTGGATAGAGCGCTGTGGCATCACAGCTCACAGCGACCTCCAAATCCTGGGCTCAAGCGAGTCTCTTGCCTCCGCCTCCCAAGTAGCTGGGACTACAGGCACCCGCCACAACGCGCAGCCATTTTTTTTTGGTTGCAGCCGTCATTGTTGTTTGGCAGGCCCAGGCTGGATTCGAACCCGCCAGCTCAGGTGTAGGTGGCTGGCGCCCTAGCCCGTTGAGTCACAGGCGCTGAGCCAATTGTAATAGTTTTTATAATGGGAATATAAGGAAACAAACCTAGAAAATTTTAACTTTATCTGAGAGGAAGTAACATCAAAGTAGTCTTCATTCTCACAATGTAAAATGCTTAAACAAGAGAAAAGTAATTTTCACTTTAACAAAATATTTAAGAGAATCATCGGAGAAAACTTATCAAAATAACCTTTACTCTATCAATATCACAATACCTATTATCTATGTGTGACCACTCCCTCAAGTCTCCTGAGATAAACAACCTCACAAACATAGAGAAACCCTAACTAGATAATTCTGGGAGGTGAGTGGGGAAGGCTGAGCAGACGGGTCAGCTGTACTGCTTCATCTTAGCTTCTCAGACTGCATTTTGTAGGCCACTTTTCTGGCTTCACTAAGAGGAGTTTAGGATGTTCATGAACACATACTTGAAGTATGATAGTTATTTTTATTTAATGTGCAGCCCAAAAACACAATTAACAAACACATCCACCTTGCCTGTGCTGCATTTACAAAGATGGAAAAAGAATTATATAGAAACAAGTGGAAAATGTCATAAAATGGTTTTTAAGTATTTATTGTTCCCATGGAAGTTCCTTTTCTCTGAATACGTCTATCAGTGTCCTCTCTTTCTCCAAAATCAGATATCCAGGGCCGAGCATGGTGGCTCACACCTGTAATCCTAGCACTTTGGGAGGTGGGTGGATTACTTGGGCTCAGGACTTCAAGACCAGCCTAAGCAAGAGCAAGACCCCATCTCTACTAAAAATAGAAAAAAAACCTATCTGGGCAGTGTTGCAGGCACCTGTAGTCCCAGCTCTTCAGGAGGCTGAGGCAAGAAAACCACTTGAGCCCAGGAGTCTGAGATTTCTGTGAGCTATGACACCATGGCCCTCAACCCAGAGTCTCAACTCACTTAGAGTGGGACTCTGTCTCAAAACAAACAAACAAAAACAAACAATATCAGACATCCGGTGCCAGATCATAAAATCAATTTTCTGGTCCCAGCTTATTTTTCCCTACTCTGTATTGCTGCCTCTCTGCTATTTCCTTTCACATGCACAAAAGGTCAGCACTTCCTTGGCTTTCAATTTGCAACATCCCACCTGATAGAGTCAAATGTAGTAACCTTGCCCAGACAGAGTGGGCCCACCTAAATGGATCAACCCCTACCCTCTGGTCATCAGATGTCTCACCCTGCAAGGTGGATGTGCCACCTCTCTACCCTTTTGCATGGATGTCTCACCTCAGAAAGGTGAATGGGCCAGTCCCCCCACCCTTCTGACCTTTAAAACCCCCATCCACCATTACCCATGCACTGACTTCTTCCTCGAACTCTGCTCGCCCTCACCTGGGTGGAATAAAGGCTGCTGTTGCCCACACAGAGCCTGGATTCCGTTTTCCTTTCCTCTCTCATCTCGGAATAATTTTAATTTTCCATTTTTGACCTCTCACTACCCAACTTAGAAAATTTGAAACATTCTTTGAGACTCCATTTCTATCTTAGTTATAGCTTTTCAACTGGGTGACTTGTTCACAACAGGAGTTTCTCATAGTTCCAGAGGATGGAAGTTCAAAATCAATTTGCCATCCTGAACTTGGACTTATGATGAGGAATATCTTCCCTGTTGCAGACTGCCACCTTCTCATTGTATATGTAGGGGGCAGAAAGGGTGGAAGAACTCTCTGGGGTCTCTTTTATAAGGACATCTAATCCCATGCAGGAGGACTCCACCCTCCTGACCTAACTACCTCCCAAATGTCCCTCCTCCTATCAGATTGAAGGTAAGGATTCCAACATATGCATTTTGGGGAGGAATATCAATCTATTGCAAACTCACTGGAAAGAAAAAACTACATTGTAAGCAACTCAAAGCTTTGTACATTTTATGGTGAGAAATAAAGAAAACTTTTCCTAAAATCAAAGGCCTAAAAAGTAAGCCTGGATTTACACCAAAAATCCAGACTCCGTGCTGAATGTTATAGACATTTTGCATATTCATCCTCACTGCAGACTGGAGATTCATTTTCAGAGAGCACTATAAATATGTGAGTGAAGGCAGGCATCCTGCACTGAATGACAGCGTTGAAGTGACACCGTTATCGTCATATGTGCAGTGGTTACATGAGTTATTACCTATTTCAAAATTAATTGTGCTGTATGAAAAAGAACAAAAGCAGAGGGCTTGCATTACCCTAACTTTAGGACTTACTATAAACTGTTAAGGCAGGGTGCAAGTGGCATCAGGAGACACAAACAGATAAACAGATCAAGTTGGGAGATTTGAAACTGACACAATACGTTTTCAATGAAAGCAGTTCAAGACTGGGCGAGGTGGCTCACACCTGTAATCCCAGCACTCTCGGAGGCTCAGGTGATAGGATTGCTTCAGCTCAAAAGTTCAAGACCAGCCTGAGTGAGACCCTTTCTCTACTAAAAATAGAAAAATGAGCCAAGCATTTTGGTGGGTACCTGTAGTCCCAGCTACAAGGGAGACTGAGGCAGGAAGATCACTTGAACCCAGAAGTTTAAAGTTGCTATGAGCTAGGCTGACACCACTGGCACTCTAGCCTGGGGCAACAGAGTGAGGCTCGCTCTCAAAAAATAGGTAATAATTCATGTAACCACTGCACATATGAAGCTAATATTGTCACTTCAACTCTGTCATTTCAGTGCAGGATGCCTGCCTTCACTCACATTTTTATAGAGCCCTCTGAAAATGAATCTCAGTCTGCAGTGAAGATGAACATGCAAACTGTCCACAACATTCAGCACAGAGTCTGGATTTTGGTGTAAAAAAGAAAAAAATAGTAGAATGACTGTCATATGATCCAGTAATCCCACTACTTGGTATCTAACCAGAAGAAAGAAACTGATATATATAAATAAATACCTGGACTAGTATATTTACTGCAACACTATTTACAATAGCAAAGATATGAAATCAACCTGTGTCCATCAGTGGAGGGCTGGATAAAGAAAATGTGGTAAATATATACACACACACACAAACCCACACACACAATGGAATGCTATTCAGCCATTAAAAAAATAAAATCACATCCTTTGCAGCAACATAAACTGAACTGGAGGCTATTATCTTAAGTGAAACAATTCAGACATAGAAAAACAAGTACTGAATGTTTCCATTTGTAAGTAGGAGCTACATAATGTGTACATACAGAAGCAGAAGTGTGGAATGATGGACAATGGAGCTTCTGAGGGATTTGGGCTCATCTGCATTCATGAAAAGTAAAGCCAAATACTGAAGTTCCAGGTCTTTGCAGTGAGAAAGGTTAACACTTAGGCAGCCTAAACAAGGAGACATGAGTAGGACTCAAATGAGTCTCCCAAAAGCTAGGGGGTTGGGGCAGGTTTTATAGTCAAAAGGTAAGGAGGCATGATCTGATGGGATCTCACCACGGAGTAATGCCAGGGCTCATCTGATTGGATCCTGGATCCACCAGGTAGTGTCTACTTCTTGATTCAGTCCCCAGCCCCTCAGCCTGAGCACTTAGGTTCTGCCTGTAATTGCATGCTTGGTTCATCCAGATATGCTGAGGTTATGTGATCTTAAATCTGGGCGTCCATGGCAGCTAAAAAAAAAAAAAAATCTTACAACTGTTTTACCTAAAAGTCAAACCAAGTGCTATGGCTCAGGCCAGTAATCCTAGCACTCTTGGGAGGCTGAGGTGGGAGAATTGCTTGAGCTCAGGAGTTGGAAACCAGCCTGAACAAGAGTAAGATCCTGTCTCTACAAAAAATAGAAAAATTAGCTGGGCATCGTAGCAAGAGGATGACTTAAACTCAGGAGTTTGAGACCAGCCTGAGCAAGAGCGAAACCCATCTTGACTAAAAATAAGAAAAAAACTGGCCAAGCATCATGGCACACATCTATAGTCCCAGCTACTCAAGGAGGCTCAGGCAGAAGGATGGCTTCAACCCAGGAGTTTGTGATTGCTGTGAGCTAGGCTGACTCTAACCTAGGACAATAGAGTGAGACACTCTCTCTCAAAAAAAAAAAAAAAAAAAAATAGCAGTGCCTGTAGCTCAGTGGGGAGGGCACTGGCCACATACACCAAGGCTGGTGGGTTTGAACCTGGCCCAGACCAGCTAAAACAACAATGACAACTACAACAAAAAAAAAACCGGCCGGACATTGTGGTGGGCACCTGTAGTCCCAGCTACTTGGGAGGTTGAGGCAAGAGAATTGCTTAAGCCCAAGAGTTTGAGGAAGGATGGTTTCAACCCAGGAGTTTGTGATTGCTGTGAGCTAGGCTGACTCTAACCTAGGACAATAGAGTGAGACACTCTTTCTCAAAAAAAAAAAAAAAAAAATAGCAGTGCCTGTAGCTCAGTGGGTAGGGCACTGGCCACATACACCAAGGCTGGTGGGTTTGAACCCGGCCCAGGCCAGCTAAAACAACAATGACAACTACAACAAAAAAAACAGCCGGACATTGTGGTGGGCACCTGTAGTCCCAGCTACTTGGGAGGCTGAGGCAAGAGAATCTCTTTAGGCCAAGAGTTTGAGGTTGCTGTGAGCTGTGACACCAAGGCACTCTACCCAGCTTGAGACTCTGTCTCAAAAAACAAAAAACAAAAAAGGGCAGCACCTGCGGCTCAGGGAGTAGGGCACCAGCCCCATATATCGAAGGTGGTGGGTTCAAACCCAGCCTCGGCAAACTGCAAAACAAAACAAACAACAGAAAAAATTAAACCAGATTGGTCTGACCCAGTTAAATTTGCATGATCTCATACACCTGCGTGGCCTTTCTAAAGCTTCCAGAGCCTGCAGGGAGTAGGGACGGTCAGGACGCAGGCAGATCAGAAGCAAACCGACCCAAATGCCTGGGCCTACCACATGTGTTCCTAAAACAGCTAGTAGGAACCTCTGTCCCGCGGTGGGTACAATGTGCATTTCTCCTGTGTTGGATGCACTGAAGGCTGTGACTTCACCACAGTGCAACATAGCAGTGTAGCAAAATTGCACTTGTACTCTGTGAATACAAATAAACAAAAAAAATAAGTGAGAGGGAAAGGGGAACATACTGTTTTCTCCAGTGAGCACTAGTAGGAAGAGGAGAGAAAAATAAATACCAACTATGGCCAGTGCCAGTTGCAGAAATGAGGACTGTAATACATAGGGGTATATTTTCTTTGTTTTGAGCTGAATACACTTGGCTATGTATTAACAGGTATTTTTCTCTTCTCTCTTCCATCCCTCTACAAGCTAATGTGTGTTCATTAGTAAAGATTTTTACTTCAGTATTTAAATTAAATTACAGGACATCAAGTGCAACATGTATGCGACTCAGCTAGAAAAGGAATGAACATTTGAAGATAAATAAGAGACTTCATCCTCATTTGCTTAAAGAGTTGGCATATTTCATTGAATTAGAAGAGTATGATTTCATTATTGTTTTTATTTGAAAGTTAAGTAAGTATGGTTTTACAAGGAGTAGAAAGGAAGAGGAGGAAAGAGGTGTACATGGAAATCAAGTCAAGCAGAGGTGGACGGTGGTAGATTTGTAATGTATAGATTTTGCTAAGCTGGACATCCATGGCCAAGAATTCCCATCCCTGCTTAGTTCTAGGTAGGTGGGGCCACGGGAAGCATTTGGAAGGTGGAATCCAGGTGGCTGCCTAACTCCCTTGTACCCTGGGAAGGGTAGGGCGGGACCGAGGGCCCGTTTACAGCTCTTGTATCTTGTCATCTACCTGCTGACAGACCTGTCGGCGTGCGTGGGGTCCAGGCCGGCTTGTAGCGACTGCAGCTCCTGCCTGATTTTTCTTCAGTTTCTCCTAAGCCTGGACTGATGGGTGTTTTGCTTCTTGAGGAAGAGCATCTCCTGCGGGATACTCCAAACATTAGGGTTGGAAGTCTGGAAGCGACGAGAGACGCGAGCAGGTCTTGCCCTTCTCTCCCTGTAGCTTTGGCTCATCCAGTGTGTCGGCAGAGCCACCGCGCGCGATTCCAGCCGGCCTGTGCCGCATCCGGCCGGGTCTGAGAGCTCCAGGAGAGCCCGCGTAGGAGTCGAATTCGGGAGATTATGAAGCTCTAAGAAAGAAAGCAGCGAGCAGAGTCATATGAAACCTTTTATCAGGAAACGCCCAAAGCATGTAACTGTGAAAGCAGCACGTTCCCCTAAAGCCTGTGCTGAGACCAGGGCTGAGTGATAGGCGGATTTCGGAACCCAGGGAAGAGATTTTCACAGAGAGGAACAAGCGAGGGGGTCCAGCCAGGAGTCAAGGTAAATCACAGTTAAGGGCTCTCCTCAGCCAAGGACAGCTCACTGCCTAGAGGGAAAGGAACACAGAAACTACTCAGAATATTCCCTGTACTGGAAAACAGCAGGAGGGTGATGCGACAGGACCGAGTGAGCCTTGTCGCTACTATTGCTCTTCCCGCTTCTCCAGCGGCGCAGAAAAGCAGACGGGACCTTAACGCGACGAAACCCGGGTCGCCACGTCTGCTTTTAGCACAAACGTCAGGGACCAGGCACAGAAAGTCGACATCGGTCTTGTTTCCCGTGGTTTCCATCTGGGTAAGGTCATGCCGCGCTGTTGAGGACAAGCAGACGGCTCCTGCTCAGCAGACAAGACGGCCCGCGGACAGAGGTTCCTGTTAGCTGTTCCAGGAACACGGGCGGTAGGCCTGGGCGTTCGGGTCGGTTTGCTTCCGACTTGTCCGCGTCGTCACCGCCCCTACTCCCCGCCGGCTCGGGAAGCTTTCGAGGCCACGCAGGTCTACGAACCAAGTCACCGGAACTAGCTACCACCAGAGAACCTGAGGACACAATCGTTTCCCACTACAGCCCCCACTTTGTGCCTGGTACCTAAAGCGGCCCCCTGCAAAGTGTGCACAGGCCTGAAAGGCGGCAAGTAATCATCTAACTTTGCGTCGGAACCGCTAGGTATCTACACGAAAGCAAGGAAAAACTCCCGGGTCCCGCTAGAACAGATGCAAAAGTTTACGTAAAACCTGTAACCATGTCACTTAGAAGGTCCCGGAGAGACGGCATAAGATGACGCCACGCTCCTATTCATCTACTAACAAAGACCACACAGACTTTAAACACCACAAAACAAAGCAGCCGCGCGCTGCGTTACCCAACAAGGATAACTAGACACAATCACCAACTGCAAAACGAAGCTCAAAACCTATCTACTCTTCAACCACACAAACATCAGGGGAAAGCGCGAACGCAGTCCCCCACTACCACAAATTATGTAGTCGAGTTTCCCACATTTAGGGAAATCGCACGGGTCAGCACATCCGGAGTGCAATGGATAAGCCTCGCCCTGGGAAAACCACCTTCGTGATCATGGTATCGCCCCTGCCAGGTAAGTATGAGTTGGTCTCCCGAAGCACCACAGATCCTCACACGCCTCACACTCTCAACACACGGTCACTTGCCTCCGCGCACTTCCCCGACTCTCTCTACACTCCCACACGCTCAGTACACTCGCTTCCCACAAACGGTCCCGGAATCGCTCTCACATCACGCGAACGCTGCCGCGTTCCAGCAGTAGGAGCCTACGCGCCACAGCCCCCACCCGCCTCATCTGCATACAGCACGCCCTATCCCTGACGTCACGCGCCGTGCCCTTCCCTGCAGCCCCGCCCGGTCCCCGCACCGCTACACCGCCCCACCCCACGCCACCCACCGGACCAACCAGCGCTCGGGCAGCCGGTGGGGGAAGTGACGTCAGCCCCGCGCGCCTTAGGTCCCACCCCATCCGCTAGGGCGCTGCGCTGAGTCCGGTTCGGGTCTCTGCTAGTGGAGCGAGTTCTTAAACTGTGTCCACCCCTGGGGATCTTCTAGTGACCTTTTTGAAATAATGGCTGCCCATGCGTAGACGTAACAAAGGGAACGGGTTCCTTCCAAATACTGTTATCTTCGTGATGTGGCTTTCCGGAGAGAAGCCACGAGTATGAAACTGGAGAGGATGCTCAGGTGACTGCAGAGCGGCCCTCCACAGTGGTTTTTACCACTAGGGTGTTAGACTGTTGTCTACTCTGCTTTCATAGTTCTTGTAGCGTTGGGCTTTCTTTTTCTTTTATGTTTTTTGTTTGTTTTCTGTTTTTGTTTTGGCACATACAGCATTGTACAAAACTGCTGCCCCAGCAGACATGATTGGCCAGCTCTCAGGCGCAGTGTGGGACTCTGTTTTCTCCACCACCATCTCCAGACTGTAAGGGGCCAGGCGGAACTAGAGTCAGACACTCCTGTTTTTGTTTTTCCATCTATTGGTTTATTGGCCGCCCAGAGTCATGATGACTTTCACCCGCCATAGCCAGGGCGGAATGGCGTATGTTACTGTCTAGAAAGTAGTTAGATTATTAAGTAACATTTACAGCTAGTAGATTATTAAAAATGAAAGAATGAAAGAATAAGTTGAGATATATTCTTAAAAAGAAATACGTACAGAAACAAAGGACTATATCAAACAAATGGATGAATCTCGTAGATGTATGGATGAGTGAAAGAATTCAATCCCATGCCTCTCCCCTCCTCCAAAAACTCACTAAACGCACTTCATGTTTCAATTTATATGAAAATAAAGGCAGGTGGGAGGTGCCTGTGGCTCAGTGGGTAGGGTGCCAGACCCATATACCAAGGGTGGTGGGTTCGAACCCAGTACCAACCAAACTGCAACCAAAAAATAGCTGGGCGTTCTGGCGGGCGCCTGTAGTCCCAGCTACTTGGGAGGCTGAGGCAAGAGAACCACCTAAGCCCAGGAGTTAGAGGTTGCTGTGAGCTGTGATGCCACAGCACTCTATCAAGGGCAAGAAAGTAAGACTCTGTCTCTACCAAAAAAAGAAAAAGGCAGGGAAACTAACCTACTCTGATAAAGTTGGAGGGGGGCAGTGGAAACTTACTTACTAATTATTTCAACTTATTTATTCTTTCATTGTTTCTAAACCAGTTAGATTATTAAGTAACTTTACAGAAAGGGAGGGGAGGGTGATGTTTGTCTCCTTAGAAGACCATAGTACCTGAGAGATTAGGGATCAAAATGAGAGATTATTACCAGACGTGAACGCAAGGAATGGGAGTCCAGGTTCTGTGTGGGCAACGTGGCCTTTATTTCACTGGGGTGCGAACCGGCTGAATCAGAAAAAGAAGCCAGCACATGGGTTAAGGTGGATGGGAATACAAGAGTTTGCAGGGTAGGGATTGGCCTCTCATTTCTTCTTGGGCAGGACGTTTCTATTTGACAGGATCCCTACAATCGGCCCTATCAGTACCTAGTGTTAGCACTGTGTAGCCTGGAAAAACAGAAACAAATTTGACAAAAACATTTCAGGGGAATTTTTTTTTTTCTTTTTTTGAAAGTCTCCTTATGTCACCCTCGGTAGAATGCTGTGGCGTCACAGCTCACAGCGACCTCAAGCTCTTGGGCTTAAGCGATTCTCTTTCCTCAGCCTTCCAAGTGGCTGGTTCTACAGGTATCCGCCACAATGCCTGACTATTTGTTGTTGTTGTCGTCATCGATTTTTTTTTTTTTAGGCTTGGGTCAGGTTCGAACCCGCCAGCCTCAGTTAATGTGGCAGGCACCCTAACCACTAAACTATAGGCGCCGAAACATCTTGGGGGAATTTTATTAGATGGCTTTTAATGCATAGAATACAACCCTGAACTCTTGACAACAGTCCACGGACAGTTTCCACTGCCCCCCTCCAACTTTATCAGAGTAGGTTAGTTTCCCTACCTTTATTTTCATATAAAGTGAAACATGAAGTGTGTAGTAGGGAGGTTTTGGAGGAGGGGAGAGGCATGGGATTGAGTTCTTTCACTCAACGATACATCTACTAGATTCATCCATTTGTTTGACATAGTTCTTTGTTTCTGTATGTATTTCTTTGTAAGAATATATCTCAACTTATTTATTCTTTCATTGTTTCAGAAACAGAATCTGGCTCTGTCACCCAGGCTGGAGTATAGTGGCTTGATCACAGTGCACAGTCATCTGAACTCTAGAGCTCTAGATATCGTCCTGCCTCAGCCCCTCAAGTATCTGGGACTATATGCATGAGCTGGGGCACCAGCCATAGCAACATTTTTCTATGAGTCTTTTGTAAAATATATTCACACATTTCTCTAGGGCAGTGCATGCCATTAGAAACAGAATGCCATGGCTTGGCACCCCTAGCTCCATGGTTAGGGCACCGGCCACATGCACTGGGGCTGGTGGGTTTGAATCTGGCCTGGGCCTGCTAAACAACAATGACAACAACACCAACAAAAAACAGCTGCGAGTTGTGGCTGGCGCCTGTAGTCCCAGCTACTTGGGAGGCTGAGGCAAGAGAATCACTTTAGCCCAAGACTTTGAGGTTGCTGTGAGCTGTAATGCCTCAGCTGGCACTCTACTGAGGATAACATAGTGAGACTCTGTCTCAAAAAAAAAAAGAAAAAGAAACAGAATGCCAGCCACATATGTTATTTTTAATTATCTTTAGACACATTTTAGAAAGTAAAGAGAAAGAAATGAATTTTATTTAGAGATTTTATCACTCAACATGCTTAACTTGAATTCAATAGACTTTTTTTTTTTGAGACAGAGCCCCAACCTGTCACCCTGGATAGAGTCCCGTGGCATCACAGCTCATAGCAACCTCAAATTCCTGGGCTCAAGCGAGTCTCTTGCCTCCTCCTCCCAAGTAGCTGGGACTACAGGCACCCGCCACAATGCCCGGCCATTTTTGGGTTGCCGTTGTTTGGCGGCCCCGGCTGGATTCGAACCCGACAGCTCAGGTGTAAGTGGCTGGCGCCTTAGCCTGTTGAGCCACAGGCACCGAGCCTTCAATAGACTTTTGTTGCTTACAAAACAGATTTTTAAAAATTCTTGTTAGATTAACAATTTGGGTGAGAATTGAAAACTGATTCAAGTAAGATTGGCTATCAGACTATGTATATTAGCTTTCTAATTCTATAAAATGATTACCTTTTACAGTTTATAATGACATTACCCCAGTGCCATTTATAAAGAACAATTTTTAGGCAGTACATTTGAAGCACTTTTTAGTAACATGAAAGTACAAATTTCAGCCATATTTAAAAGCTCATCGTGTTAAATTGTTTATGTACTTTTACGGAACTAGTTTTTAAATTTTAGATTGTGTGTCCACCTATCTTAAGTGTACAGTTAATAATGAGCTTATCAATGACTGCAGGAGGCCTTACAGTTTTCAATAATATTTTATGTAAATGTCATGCAATCAAACAAACTGTAATGTTTGGCATCCTTCAAAAAAAAAAAAAAAGACATTCTATCAAAGTCATAAATAACCAGGGAGGCTTATAACCAGTTTCTTTATAGAAGTCTCAAGACATACAGTAGATTAAGTTTTAACTTTAACATTTAGGCTCTTGGTGCCAGAAGTTGAGAAACAAAGGAAAATATGTTCCATTCCCTTGCAGTCAAAGAACAATAAGGTTAGATAACATGTATAATCATCGTAACATTTAGTTTTCAGTGACAACCAACTCGGGACTCAATCTGCTGTGTTTGAAGGCTTCTATTTTCCTCTTTCCTTTTTGCTCAATAAATAAATTTCCCTACTCATTCTTAATAAACTTCTGTTTCACTTGCCATCTCTCTCAGACTCTGAATTCATTCTTTGACTTCACGAGACAAAAAGCTGGTTCAAAAATGTGGGAAACAAAGTTCCCAAAAGTCAAAAGAACACAGAAGAACCTACAGCACCAGCAGCATACCCACAACAAATAGAAATATATGTAAAAAAAAAAAAAAAAAAAAAAAATATATATATATATATATATATACACATCAACACCATTTTTTAAAGAAGGTAATGGGGGCAATCTAAAGGCAATCAAGATCTTATTAATTAACTCCATTTGATACGGGCCATGGATTTTAAAGGTAACAGTTTATCTCCAAAAGTGTAAATTGAGCTGACATAATAGAGAATGATGGTACCATGTATTAGGTGACATCTAGAAGTATTAAATTATAAGTGAAATAATTGAGTCCCATGGTTTCTAGAAGCATATTAATTAGTCCTTTTTTTTTTTTTTTGTAGACAGAGTCTCACTTTATCGCCCTCGGTAGAGTGCCGTGGCATCACACAGCTCACAGCAACCTCCAACTCCTGGGTTTAGGCGATTATCTTGCCTCAGCCTCCCGAGTAGCTGGGACTACAGGCGCCCGCCACAACGCCTGGCTATTTTTCTGTTTTGCAGTTTGGCTGAACCAGCCACCTTCAGTATATGGGGCCAGTGCCCTACTCAATGAGCCACAGGCACCACCCTTAATTAGTCCTCTTTTAAAAATATGTTTAATTGACTTGAACATTTTCCTTCCTCTGTTCCTCCCACCTTCCCTTTCTTTTCTGAGACATAGTCTCACCGTGTTGCCCTGGGGAGAATACCGTGGCATCATCATAGCTCACAGCAACCTCAAATCTTGGGCTCAACTCTTACCTCAGACTACTAAGACAGGGGTCTTCCTCTTGTTCAGGCTGATCTAACTCCTGAGCTGAAGCAATCTACTTGCCTCAGCCTCCCAGAGTGCTGGGATTACAGGCATGAGCCTGCAAGCCTGGCTTCTAACCAAGGTTTCCGATAAAACAGGAGGCAGCAGAGGAGCAGGCCAAAAGCAGCTAGTACCAGATGGCCACGAAAAATGACCTCTGGTTACTACCTTCACTGCTCATTATGAAGTCACCCTTGCAAATTAATGAAGGGGTGCAAGGTGAGAACTAGAATAAGGGCCTCCAAAACTCTGTGAAGGAACAGGCCTAGCTAAAATAATGGTAATAATCAGCCACTGTCCCTTTGTTTGCTTGATAATAGTCACTGTCCCCTTATTTGCCTCTCTATAATCGCTACTTTACAGGGCACAGGTGGTAGCCATAAAGATTTTGACTTTTCTCCATCAATAATATAACCTGATTGGAACCGAGGGGTAGTTTTTGAGGTATCTTCCAGCTCCTGCATTTCAGTGACTCAGGTGATCCACCCAGACAGTCCATACCAAAGGACTGATGGTTCTGCCCTGAAACCAGCCAATTAACAGACCCTGATTGCCTAACTCTCTGTCCACCAAACTGTCTTTAAAAACCCTGTCCCCCCAGTTCTTGGAGAGGCAGATTTGAGAAAATTCTCCCATCTCCCCACTTAGGGCTATGTGGGGTACTCTCTCTGGATATTGGCATCCTCTTGGGCAGCGACCAGATGAACCTGGCTGGTCAGCAACAGTTGTACCTGGCTTACAATATATTGGCTTTTTAAAAGGACTCCCACCAGCACCATGACAGTTTACAAATGCCATGGCAACTCCTAGAAGTGACCCTACCTATCATAATGGTTTAAAAAGGGGAGGAACCCTCGGTTTGGGAGGTCTCCCCACCCCTTTCCCACACGTCTTATGACTAATCCTTCTTCAGCTTAACATAACATTAACTAGAAGGTCTAAAATAAGACCCCAGAGCTCACAAAGTGCTGCTCTCTGTGGCTCTGAGAGATAGCCACTGCTCTGCCTAGGGAGCAAGCAAGCCTCCCTTTTGCTGCTTTGTTATTTTGAAAAACTTGCTTTTGCTTTATTCTGTAGGCTGGGCTGGCTCTTGAATTCTTTTCCAGCAGAAATCAAGAACCACTCAGCCATCAGGCCAAACCCCACTTTGGGGATCCACTTTCCTGTATGGGAAATTTAGGAAGTTCAACTTAATTAGGATTTTTAAGCCAACATAAACCCAAGCCTTGTATATACTAGAATATTATGTTACCATTATTTTCTACATTATAAGAAAATCTAAAAGAAAATATAGAATATACATGTGTAGTTGTATTTTTTTTTTATTTCTTTTGTATTTTTTTTTTTTGAGACAAAGTCTTATTCTGTCACCCCCTTGGTACAGTGGGTGATCTTAGCTCACTGCAACCTCAAACTCTTGGGCTCAAGCAATTCTCCTGACTCAGCCTCCTGAGTAGCAGGGACTACAAGTGTCCACCACCATGACCAGGTAATAGTTTTCTATTTTTGGTATAGACTGGGTCTCACTCTTGCTCACGTTGATCTCAGATTCCTGACCTCAAGCTAAGGTTTCTGCCTCAGACACCCTGAGGCTGGGATAAAAGGTGTGAGCCTCTGGGCCAGGCCCGCCTTGTAGTGGTTTTCAAACCAAAATTATTAAACCATTCTAATTTGTCAAAAGAGACACATTGATTTTTTTTGTGTGTGTGTGTGACAGAGTCTCACTTTGTCCCCCGCATCATAGCTCATAGCAACCTCAAGCTCTTGGGCTCAAGAGATCCTCTTTCCTCAGCCTTGGAGTAGCTGAGACTATAGGCACCAGCCACAACATCTGGCTATTTTTAGAGATGGGGTCTCGCTCTGGCTCAGGCTGGTCTCCAACCCTTGAACTCAGGTAATCCACCCACCTTGGCCTCCTAGAATGGTAGGATTACAGACATGAGCCACCTCTCCCAGACAAGACCCTCTGATTTTAACAACAAAAAAAGATATAACAAACATCTTTAATGCCATTATATATCAAATGTTTAAAATCTTTAAATTGTTTAAAAGTTGTGAAGATTCCTGCATGCTATCAATTTCCTTTCATTTCTTATACCAAGCCATCAAGACTGAGAGCACATGTAGTGAGAATTAGAGTCAGTCAGACTAGGGCTGAGATGACACAGTTTGTCGCTTTAGGTCGTACATGACCTTCACCTCATGTCTTCCATCCTTGTTGTTTTCTAAATTTGGCTTTAACCTAAAGGTGTATATATCTTGAGTAGTTTAAGGCAATTGATTTAGGAGATTAACTTTTGAACTGGAATATTGTTACATACATCATAGATTCCGTCAATTATTTATCGTGGGTCATGGTTATGGCAGTTACTGTTGTTTAAGATAAGGGTTAGTACAGTTCTTACTTTCGACTTTCATGTATAAAACAACAATGCTGGAAACAGAAAACCAGAACAGTCTTGGAGAGGCTATTCTCACTGTTCCCCTGAATCACTGGCCTTCTGACAAAGTTTGGTGGACCTATCCCCATCTCTGTATATTGGCTGACAGTGACAGGTGGCCTGACCCTCTTCGTCCAATAACAAAACCAGTAATTTAATCTACATCTATGTATTATTTCTCATAGTACTTTTTCATGTTACAAATTCTGCAACAGAACTTTGGCCTTAGTGAAACATTACACTTAAAGCATAAACAGTAAACCCACTTTCAAGAAATTCTTAATTTTCTCATTTTACACTTACATAAATGATTTTTTTTTTTTTAGACTGAGTCTAACTCTGTTGCCCAGGTTAGAGTCCCATGGCATCAGTCTAGCTGACAGGAACCTCAAACTCCTGGGTTCAAGTAATCCTCCTGCCTCAGCCTCCAGAGTAGTCCCTGAGAAACTTGGAAATTCCTGAAAATTGATTCTTACCTTTAATAGGCTGGGCCAGGTAAGGTGATTTTTTTCATTTGTCATAGTAGGCCAATCCCCAGGATGTGCCTACATTCAGTGATTGACCTCTCAACAATGTGTGACCAGTGGGATCATTCATCATCATAATTATCCTCTCCATTATTTTCAGGGTGGGGGAAGCATTTCTTCCTCAATGTGTGCCTGATTTATTTAATCATTTTCAAAAGGGTTTTGAAGTCCATTCCTTACATGCTTTTAGAATTACAGGTGGTGGTGCCATCATCATTCTTGTACACAAAACTTTGGTTCTTCCTGCAGATATTTCCATAGCATAGAGAACGGGATGGGCAGTTGCTACATTACAGTGTTTCTGTAGGGCTTCTAACTTTAGTAAAGTCTACAAAGTTACCTTCCAGAGGAGGGGCACCAAATCCTATTTCCATTTATTTCCCAACTCTGTCAAACTCCCTTTCTTCACTTAACTTGCCAGCACAGCAAACTTTCCAGGCATCTACCTTTGAGAGTCTACTAAGGGGAGTGACGCCCCCGGCTCAACTAGGGGGAGGTACAACAGAAGGACACGGTGGACATTACACCCAGGTGTCCTGTTCTATATGTTGGATAGCTACACTTTGAACATATTTTAAAGTCCTCCAATATCTGTAATAGTTTTCTGGGGTGACCAAATAACATGGGTCCAGAGGAGATGGGCCAGAGAGCCCTCTTTGGTAACTTTCTGCCAGTCCCAGACATTTTTCCTCTTTTGTTTATAAGTCTTGGTTTTGCTTTTATTTGATGAAAACACGCTAGTACTGACTCTCCCTCCTCTACCATGATAAATTAGCAAGCAGATAACTGCCTCTATAGTATTCCTGGACAGATTTTTGCAGGGTTATTTTATAAAACTTAGCCCACCTGAGGCTCTATTCTGTTGACACTGGAGCCAACAGAATCCTGCATTTGACAGGCAGCTGGTGCAGACCTGCAGCCTGACTCCTGTTCCCTGGTTTCTTCTATGGATTCCTATGGGCAGAAGTTGAGCTCTTTGGCTTTTATCTATCTATTTTTTCTATCTATGGTTATTGGACAAGTCCTTTTCTCCCTCTCTCAGTTTTCCATCAGTATGTTCTTCCATCAGTGGCATCAGTGTGGATTTCTGGTTTCCATGTTGTAAGGCGAACTTTGGAGGACAATCTCTCTTGAACAGTGGTTGACAGGTATTCATTCTCTGATTGGTGGTGCATGTCAGCTAAATTTAGTTTGTGACTCTTTTTGATTGTCTGTTTATTGCCCAGAGGAGTCTGTTATTTCCTGTTATTTGTGACTGCAGTAATGAAAAGTTGTTCACTTCTTGTCTTTACAATCTTTGGTAAAAATCTTATGGGCCCAATAGTTGTCAGTATTTGCAAGAGTGGCCTATCTCTGTGTAACTGAGGCAGGGGAGTGAAGCAGAACTAGACTATGCCCCAGTAACTCTGTGCAGGTATTAGCCAGGCAGTCTGTGATGAGTGTGATACTTCTAATTACAACCCCCACTGCAGCAGATGTTCCTGTTATCTATATGCCCTTCAGAGGATGCATGTTGAACCCATGTAGTAACTTTGTAACATCCTTGACCTTCTATTGTTTTAGAGGACAGGCTGCTTAAGATGAAGAGTCTGTTAATCAGAGACAAAGTACCAGACAGACTCAAGTGGTTTGTGAGATAGATAGATAGGTATCTATATTGATAGCCATTATATATGTGACCTACAGATAGGTCTTGCATAGTCTTAGGCCTATTAATGAGTTCCAGAAGACATCTCTAAGAAGGGGAGGGGAGCATCATGAAGCACTTCTCATCTTCTTACTCATGGCTAGCAACTCGGTTTTAGGGATCCCCTTGGCCAAGAGGGGGGTGGGTCCAGTCAGTCAGTCACTGAGGGGAGGAAGACTTAAGATTTTATTTTAGTTCACACATGTCTGATATATACTAGAATATTATGCTACCATTATTTTCTACATTATGAGAAAATCTGAAAGAAAATATAGAATATACATGTAATAGGTGTTTTGGGTTTTGTTGGTTGGTTTTGTTTTGTTTTTTGAGACAGAGTCTCACTCTGTCACCCTGAGTAGAGTAACAGTGGGATCATCTTAGCTCACTGCTCGGGGGATCAAGTGATTCTCCTGACTCAGCCTCCTGAGTAGTCAGGACTATAGGCATGCACCGACATGCCCAGATTATTTTTTTCTGTTTTTGGTAGAGACCAGGTCTTGTTCTTGCTCAGGCTGGTCTCAAACTCCTGAGTTCCAGTGGCTGCTTCCCCCTCAGCTTCCCTGAGGCTGGAATTACAGGCAGGAGCAACTGGGCCAGGTCCTCCATGTAGTGGGTTTTCGACCGTAATTATTAAAACAAAATTTGTCAGAGGACATACACTTATTTTCTTTTTTTTTTTTTGGCCAGGGCCAGGTTTGAACCTGCCACCTCCAGTATATGAGACTCGTGCCCTACTCCTTTGAGCCACAGGCAACGCCCAACATACACTGATTTTAACAAAAATGACATAACAAATGTTTTCAATGCCATTATATATCAGATGTTTAAATTCTTTGAATTGTTTAAAAGTATTAAAGATTCCTCCATGCTATCAATTTCATTTCCTTTCTTGTCCCAATCAAGTCCATTAATTTAATATACAGCTACAACTATATCTTAGTTCTCATATTACATTTTCATCATACAAATTCAGCAAAACTTTGGACTTAGTGAAACATCACATTTAAAGCACAAATAGTAAAACAATTCTCAAGAAATTCTTGATTTCTGGGCGGCGCCTGTGGCTCAGTAAGTAGGGCGATGGCCCCATATACTGAGGGTGGTGGGTTTGAACTCAGCCCCGGTCAAACTGCAACAAAAAAATAGCGGGGTGTTGTGGTAGTTTCCTGTAGTCTCAGCTACTGGGAAGGCTGAGGCAAGAGAATTGCCTAAGCCCAAGAGCTGGAGGTTGCTGTGAGCTGTGATGCCACAGCACTGTACTGAGAGTGACTAAGTGAGACTCTGTCTCTAAAAAAAAAAAAAAAAGAAAGAAAGAAAAAAAAGAAATTCTTGATTTCTCATTTTAAATTTACACAAGTGATTGTTTTTTTGTGTGTGAGACAGAGTCTCGCCTCCCCCACCCCATTCTATAGGAGCTCTTGGCTTTAACAAATTACTATACCTAAAAGGGATCTTTGGCAGAAAGAAAATTGAATTGCTTTCATGCAAGGGGCAGCTTTCTTTCAATGGTATACTCAAAGTTTCCAAGCAGCTGAAGAAATTCAAATAAATGTCCTTTAAAGATTGTTCAAATTGCACTACAGAAAGGAGGGAAGAGATTTATATCATGACAAATAACGGATTGAATCAGCAACATGAGCGCTTTTTACAACTATACAAATCAAATTGAATAATGTCCAGAACATGAAGGAAGTTCAGACCTTACTAAAAATGAATGAAAAGCAATGTGGCATCCACTGTGATATACTCTGGAAAGAGAATGTCCTGTCAGATACAAAAGGGCACTCAGACTTACCGAATGGTGCTTAATTACTTTTTATTGTTTCCCTTGCTGATAAGCATTTTTTTTTTTTTTTTTGAGACAGAGTCTCACTATGTTATCCTTAGTAGAGTGCCACGGTGTCACAGTTCACAGCAACCTCCAATTCCTGGGCTGGAGCGAGTCTCCTGCCTCCGCCTCCCAAGTAGCTGGGACTACAGGCGCCCGCCACAACGCCCGGCCATTTTTTGTTTGCAGCCGTCGTTGTTTGGCGGGCCCGGGCTGGATTCG
>CAUYRH010123087.1:0-85970 GCA_963574655.1 Perodicticus potto
TCTGCTATCTGAATTTCAGAATCTCTTGGCATG
Organism: Perodicticus potto; assembly: GCA_963574655.1. Taxonomy (NCBI): domain Eukaryota; kingdom Metazoa; phylum Chordata; class Mammalia; order Primates; family Lorisidae; genus Perodicticus; species Perodicticus potto. The sequence continues at coordinate 34 of CAUYRH010123087.1, forward strand.
TCTGGAAAGTTCTCTTTCATCATCTCATAAAGAAGAGACTCTGTGCCTTGTGACGCCACTTCATTGTTTTCAGGTATCCCTATAAGGCGAATATTGGTTTTCTTTGAGTTATCCCAGAGCTGTCTGAGAGAATGATCCATTTTTGCCTTCCATTTCTCTTCTTCTTTGAAACTTTGGGAGTGTTCGAAAGGTTTGTCTTCCATGTCAGAAATCCTTTCTTCTGCTTGCTCCATTCTGTTACTGAGGGATTCTACTGTATTTCTCAGATCTTTAAGGGCTGCAACTTCTTGTCTCAATGTGTCAAAATCTTTGCTCATTTTGTCTTTCAATTCATTGAATTCTTGAGACAACCTTTGGGTCATCTTTTGGATTACTGCTTGAAATTCTAATTCCATCTTTTCCTCCATTCCGCTGATCTTATTTGCTATCCAGACTCTGAATTCAACTTCTGACATCTCAGCCATTTGGTTATGCAAGGGATTTTGTGCTGTATCTACCTTGTCGTTCCTTGGGGGAGTTGATCTACTCTGATTTTTCATATTGCCAGAGTTTTTCTGTTGATTCCACCTCATGATTATTTTTCACTGTTGCCTGTGACTGTCCTTTGAGTTGGGGTGGTGTCTCTCCCAGATCAGACCCTGGCAGGATCACTCTGTTGTTACTGGGTCTTTGTAGGGAGTGACCCTGTGTAACTCCTCTGGGACTGCCCCACCCAAGGAGTTCAGGAGCAGCTCCGGACTGTGGCATGCCCAGATCAAGCAGCAGGGCATGGGACTGGGCACCCGGTGGCCTTTGCAAAGGGAGTCTGTGCCTCCAGCAGTCTCTGGCTGGGAGGAGGGCTCCAGAGGGAGGGCACGGGTCACACAGCCTCCTAGGTTTCTGGCCCGATGGGCGGAACGGTGAGGAGGCAGAGAGGGCAGGGGAGGAGGTAAGTTGTGTGGCTCCCAGAGTTCCTGGCCTGGGCAGGCAGGCAGAGGCCTGGCAGGTTCCTGGTGGAGCCCCTGGCTGGTGTGGTCAGCAGGCGAAGGCCCAGCATGGGGGTCCCAGCGGGGTCCCTGGCCACAGCAGACCAGGTGGGGAGCCAAGGCCCAGCAGAGTCCCTGGCTGCAGCAAGCAGAGGGCCGAGTCCCAGAGGGCATGGATCAGAGCCACACGGGGGTCCCAGCGGGCAGCAGGCTGAGGCCGGGCAGGGCACAGATCGCCCTGGGAGGGAGTCCCAGAGGACTTCCTGGCTGCTGTTGGCAGCATGTCAAGGCCCAGTGGGGTGCCAATTGGGGCCGTGCAGGTGGTGTGGAGTTCCTGGCCACTGTGGTTGGTGGGCCTGGGGCACAAATCCGAGCCAGGAGAAGGTTCTGGTGGGCAGCAGGACAAGGCCTGGCTGGGCACAAATTGCCCCAGGAGGGAGTCCCAGTGGACTTCCTGGCTGCTGCTGGCAGCAGGTCAAGGCCCGGTGGGGTGCCAATCGGGACCACATGGAGTCTTGGTGGAGTGGAGTTCCTGGCCGCTGTGGGTGGAGGACCTGGGGCACAGATCGGTAGGGGTCTCGGTGGGTGGCAGGCTGAGGCCTGGCAGGGCACAGATCGGCACCATGAGAGAGTCCCTGCAGACTTCCTGGCCACTGCTGGTGCAGGCCAAGGCCCCACGGTGGTCCCAGTGGAGTTCCTGGCCGCTGCAGGTGGCAGGCTAAGGCCCAGTGGGGCACAGATTGAAGCCATGTGGGCATCCTGGCAGCATCCCTGGCCTGGGGGCTGGCTGGGGCTCAGTGGGGCTCAAGTCTCTTACCTGGCAGCTGCCTGATCCAGCAGATAGGGAGAGTGGGCGCTGCTCAAGTCCTCCTCCCTCAGTTTCAGCAGAGGTCAGGCTTCTGGCACTTCAGGTAAGGGGGGAAGGGTGTCCTGGAAGTTCAGAATGGCGGAAAACTTAAGTTCAGTTTTTCTGCCTGAATCTTGGTTTCTGGATGTCACAGCTTGCCTCAGAGGTGACCTGCAGCTATCACTTCTCTCTCTCTCTGCTGGGCTCTCAGTCTTCAGCTCAATTGGGCAGTTTCTGAAGGTTATCTTTTCTTTTGGACAGGAGCCTCTGTTGGAAGCTGCTTCCAGTCGGCCATCTTGCCTTCTGAAGTGCTTTTCATTTTTCTTCATTCTATCTTTAGTTCTTCAACTTGCATAGTCTCTATTGGTCTATCTTTAGGTTTGCATATTTTTTCTTCAGCCAGTGAAATCTACTTTTAACCCATCTAGTGAATTTTTTATTTCAGTTATGGTGCTTTTCAATTACAGAATTCCCATTTGATTTTTTTTATAACTTTTGTCTCTTTATTGGGTGCAACATGATCATTATATTTACATCTTTAGTCATGCCTTCCTTTCACTCTGTGAACATACTTATCATGGATCTTTTTGATCTTTCTCTGATAAATATGGCAATTGTCATTCTTGAAGACAGTTTCTTTTTCTACTTTTTTCCAGGTATTTGGGTCATACTTTCTTGTTTGTTCATATGCTTTGCAATTTTTTTTTTGTTGGAAATTAGACATTTCAGATAATTAATTTTAGTAATTAGGACTAGGAATTGGTCTTCACCGTGTTCAGGGCTTGTATTGTTATTTGCTTTTTTATTTGTTTAATGACTGACTGGATTATTTTCATGAAGTACAGTTGACACCAAACAATACAGGGTTAGGGGCATTTACCCCTTATGTAGTCAAAATCTGTGTATAACTTTTGACTATCCCAAACTTAACTACTAATAGCCTACTACTGACTTATAACATGAACAATTGAAACATCATTTGTGTGTTAGATGTATTACATTCTGTATCCTTACAATAATGTGAGGTAGGTAAAAGAAAATGTTATAAAGAAAACCAAAAGGAAGAGAAAATGCATTTACTGTTCATCAAGTGGAAGTGGATCATCTTAAAGGTTTTCATCCTCATCATCTTCTCACTGAGTAAGCTGAGGAGGAGAAGAAAGAGGAGTGGTTAGTCTTGCTATCTCAGGGTTGCTTATGAAGAAAGCAGACTTACACAACTTAAACCCAAATTGTTCAAGGGTCAACTGTATACAAGGGCTGTCCATAAATATCTAGCCATAGATATCTTTATTTTTCATATCCTGTGGCTGAATACTTTCTGGACAGTCCTCATATTTCCCCTCCCACAGTGTCAAGCTTCTCAGACTGCTCCTTAAAGAGGTACAGGTTTGGATATGACCAGTCATGCTGGGATGATGATGGTTTTGCCAAGGCTCTTAAATGCATCCCTGACCACATTCAGCTGTTAAGCTCTATTAATTGGTTACTGATTTCTCTGTTGTTTCCAACAATGTCTTGGGGGGGGCACAAATTGCTCCAAAAATTAATCTAATTAAACTGTGATTCCTTTGAAGAAATGGTTTCCAAGGTCAGTGTTTGATATTTGTTCTGACCTCCTAGGAGGCTTCTTCCCAGGTGACTTATTCTAGGTTCTTTTCTATAAACTAGCAGGCTATAGTTTAGCTTCCACGTGAACCTCTCACATTTGCCCTTCAGCATACCCTCCACTATTTTTTTTTTTTTGGAAAAGTAAATTTATTTCAGGTTAAAGTTGGGGTACACACATCCTTTCTAGTAAAGTATCACAAGAATGGAAAAGCAATTATCCAATGTACTCAATACTAATATGAAGCCAGTAGATAATCTAATGCTTCCCCCTTAGGAGAAAAACTTACTTTTTGAGAATACTCTTAGGCGGTGGCGTCTGTGGCTCAAGGAGTAGGGTGCCGGCCCCATATACCGGAGGTGGCAGGTTCAAACCCTGCCCTGGCCAAAAACTAAGAAAAAAAAAGAGAATACTCTTAGGCTTGACACTCTCCAGGCTCTGTTGAAAATGAAGTCAGTTTCATTTGGGAGCATGTTAGGAATTATCTTTTTGTAAACTACTGCTTATTCCCTACCTCCTAGCAAAATATCTGGGCCAGGGCTTGGGAGCTGGGGGTGGAGACAATGGCAAGCTTCTCTCTGCATTACATCCCCACTCAAGGATCTGAGTGCTTGGTGGAGGACTTGGAGGCAGCCAGAAATCCTCACAGCTTGAATCTTCCAACATGGAACCACCACCTTGAGAGCCAGGGCAAGAGTGATGGGAGCAGTCTTCCCCACATGCTGCACCAAGTTAGCCCCTCCATTCCATTAGTGGGGGCTGGGTGGCCCCTACCTCTCAACTGCCTCATCTGAGACAGCCTCAGCAACAGATAGCTAGAGCAACATGAGAAGCACTGGCCTCCTGCTCCTCCAAGGAAGCAAGCTTTCTGCATTCTGGGGACAGAGCAAGTCCCATGTCTTTGGCTATAGCAAATCTCTACCCTTCTGAGCTGGGAGTGGGAAAAGGGGAAGGGGCCTTGGTTTAAATACCTCAAACTCATCTCTCATAAAATTTGTAAGTTTTCTTGAATGGAGATTTCTTCCTACACTGTGTTTTCCATGAAGACGCTTCCAGAAGCCTTATTATTATTACTATTATTATGTAGCTATTATCAATAGAAATAGGATCTTTTCAGATGTAGTCAAATTAAGATGATACACTGGGTTAAGGCACACCTAATGCAATCCATGATGCCCTTATGAAAAGAAGAAAAATGTAAACATAGACAGACATGCAGTGAGAATGCCACATGATACCTGAGAATGAATTGATGCTGCCACAAGCCAAGGAATGCTCAGGATTTCTGGAAACCACCACAAGCTAAAAGAGACAAATGATGATTCTCCCTTAGAGCCTTCAGAGAGACAATGGTGTTGCTGACATCTGGATTTCAGACTTGTAGCCTCCAGGACTATAAAAAGATAGATTTCTCCCATTTTAAGCAACTTGGTGTATGCTATTTGGTCGTGGCAATCCTAAAAATCTAATACATGGGCCATTTGGTATCACTGACTGGTGAGTGGCTGGTTTGAAAGGAATTTCCAGAAAACCATCTGGAAGGGTTGCCTTTATTCTGTTTCCCATTTAACATCATCCCATTCCCTTTTTTGGTTTCACAATCTAGTTCCATGGGGAAAGTGCATATCTGTAAACTACTCTTTCAGCTATTTCTTGAATTTGGGAAATTCTTGGTTTGTAGAACCTTATTTTTAAAAGTACATTTTAACTACCATGCCCCCAAATTTACAATAACCCCATCTTACTGTTTAACAAGGCAATAATTAGTCCCCAAGTTGGCATATCCTCCAAGCCCTCTGTTTGAATTCTCTTTGCTTTGGTGACTGGGCTACTACCCTATAAAACAGCCCAGCAGTGGCAAGAGCTATGGGGAGGGGGCCAGCCAGAAATCTGATTAACCAACACCTTTTCCCCCAACATTTGGCATATTTTTATTCTTGGCAGCAGTATATAAAACACACTGTTTGCAACATTTATATTTTTCTAACACCTAATAACTTACTCTTTTATGGTATAAATCTGTTGCTACAGACCTTTTTTCAATTTATTTCTCACATCTTTGTGTCTCTCCACAATATGACTAGTCCCAAAACACAGTGAAATTTAAGAGTGCCTACACTGATGCTCATAATTGGTTATGAGAAAGTTTCTAATCTAATCCAGAAATGAATGGAGCATCTTAATTAACTATCGATAGCTTTTGCATCTTTGCATGGAGACATCTCTGAATGATGTTTGAAAGTGATGATTATTGGATGGTGGGCACTTGAAGGTTTGAGGAACCTTTGGCTATGTTGGAGTGTAAATGGAAGAAAAAAAGAAAGCAAAGAGGAGAATGCCACAAAATGACAACCTAGATTAGCTCTTCTTCCCTTGCCAAGCTGTGCTCCTTTGGGGCACAGCCATTATCTGAACGAGGAAAACTGAAGTCCAAAGAACAAGGCAACCCAATAGTGAAATGATTGCTCTGTAAATCTAAGAGGATTAATGAGGTGGTGTGTGTAAGGGGCTGGGTGTGCATCTGTGTGAGTGTGTGCTGTGTGTGTGTGGTTGCTGCTAGCGTTCGAGCACGGGCTAGAAGGGGCAGAATCTTCTCAAGGCTTCTGTCTCAGGATCACCACCCTGGCTTTCTACATCCACCTTTGCAGCTATACATCCTGCCACTGAGTTAGTAACATGTAGGAGCATCCCTCAGAGGCCATCTGGCCACATATTGTGGTCATATGGCTTATACACCTAAAGAAGAAAACATTATAATATGTCTCCACAGGACCTGTAGTTTTTTTAATTGTAAAAATTATAATTTTGTGTTTCTTTGGACATTTCTCAAGAAGAAATGCCAGCCAGTGGCAACATTTCCAACTCTGTTATTCTTTATCCACATCTGCTAAAATCTTGGAGGCCTAAAAACCACAACTAATTAAAATTCTCTTCTTATTCCTCTAAGTCTAATAAGGGCCCAGATTGAATACCAGATTAAGATTTTTTTTTTTTTTGAGACAGTCTTGCTCTGTCATCCAGGCTGGAGATCAGTGGCCCAATCATAGCTCATGCAGCCTCTAGCTCCTGGGCTCAAGCAATGCCCCTGCCTCAGTCTCCTAAGTAGCAGGGTCTACAGGCCCACACCACGGCACTTGGCTAATTTTTTTATTTTTTGTAGAGCAGGGATCTCACTATGTTGTGTAGGATGGCCTTGAACTCCTGGCTTCAAGCCATTTTCCCACCTTGCCCTGCCAAAGTGATGGGATTACAGGTGTGAGTCACTGAGCCCAGCTGAGTAAGATCTTGAGGCTCAGGTTTAATATTTTGTAGATAATGTGGAAGCTTAGATTTTTAAAAATATTATTTGGAAATCATGGAAAGGACTGATAGAGCTAAGGAGAAGAAACTAGAAAGAGAAGGATTTGCGAGGAGCCTGTTTTCATAACTGAAGCAGAAAGGGCATGAACAAAGTAGGGCCTGTGGAAGGGGAAAGTGAGGGAGAGAGATTCTGTGCAGAAACATTCGTCACGTCTGCAGGTGATGGACTTGGGGAAGCCAATGGCTTGTCGCCCAGAGCCTGCCCAGCAGAAAATTGTTCCTGGAAGTGGCATGAACTGGCATTTGAAAAGCACCTTACAATGCTTCCCAGCCTCAGAGCCAGAATTGCCTTCTAAGACAAGTCAATGTCCCAAAAGCTCAGAGTCTGTTTCAAAGCCCTGGTGAAATTTAACAAGTGCAGTTAGTTGACTCTAAAGTCAGCCCTTCGATGTCTACCTCATCTTCCAGACTACGTCTTGGCAGGCAGGCAAGGCCCCCTATTTCATGACAAAGTGGATCATCACAATTGTTGTCCTCATAAATAAAGAACCCAATGATGGGATTGTACTGTCTGCCAGAAATCAGTCCTATCTCTTTGCTTCATGTCACACTTTGTCCTTCTTGCTCTTCACACTCAGGTCCTACTTAGAATTTACAAATTAAAGAAGAATGCCCCTTTCCTGGCCACCCTGGGCTCTTGACCTTTCCCCATCCTCTGGCCTAGATTCCCTCTTTCTCCAGACTTGAGGCCATTAAGCTGATTAAAGTTGCAGTGAACACACTTTGGGCAGAAGGGGGCAGTAGCTGTTGACTGGCTAAAAGAACTGACCAGGGATTTGCATTTGGGAACAAGTTCTCTTGGAATCTGCAATCTGCACTTGTGCTCACCCCCACCATGTGCGACTGGACCTGCCTACAAGTCCTCTTCTTAGGCTACATGTCATCAAACTGAACAAAGATAAGACATTTAGGAAAATACCCCTTTGTCCTCTGCCAGCTCCCCCTTCCTCCTTTGGCAAAATGTCACATTTACCTGCCTGTGTTGGTCAACCAGACACCTAAGTGGAAGTTCAAGAAATTCAGAGCCTTCTAGTTCAAGTAGAAATATCTAAACAAGTCACAAACCTGAAAAACAGCTTACCATCTATGCCAGAGAAGGATGCCTGGGGGAGGTGCCCACTCAAATGAATGGGTCTCAGCTGCAGGACTAGATAAAGTCTAGAAAAATTCCATGACCTAGGTTGTGGTAGGTTCTCTATGCATAGGGATTTAGCCTTAAAGATTAACTTTCCCACTGCCTGCTAAATGCAATGCTGACTGCTCAGCCTCATCTGTTTCCTTTCCTTTTTCAAAATGCAAGTGCCTTTGAGAAAATTACTACTTAGTGCAAATATTTCTCATCTTAGTGTGAAATGATTCATTAGATAACTTTCCAACCTAATTGCCAACAGAGAACAGGACCCCAAAGGACAAAGCAGAGTACAAGACTGAGTGCAAACAGGAACACACAGAGAGATGGGCCAATCAGAGTACTTAAGAGCAAGCAATTCTAACCTGAGCAGAAAAAGAATTTATCAGAAGAATTTAAAGAAATAAATTAATGGAAGGCAATAAAGAGAATGAGTGGGAAGCCTAAAGAATCTGGAAATGAGCAGAAACAAAGAGCAGATGATTAGCCAAGAACACAGGAAAGTCACACACAGGACTCGTTATTTGGGATACCACTAATATCACTGTGCAAGGGACACTCGCTAGCCACCAGGTCTCTGGCCATTTTTGCCATACCTCTCATGTCTTATCTCTACTGTCCCTTCCATGCTTTCCATATGTCACTCCCTCAGCAGCCCAAGGTTTGAATGGGACAATATGGCTAAACTGGTCATACTGCCTGTCCCCACTTCCAGAAGAGAAGTGGTTAGAAGACTCATCTGCACATCGTGGGAGACAGGTCCCAACTTCCCACAGATCTCATTATTTCCTCCAAAGTGATAGGCTGTCCAGTGTGGGCTGCAAAACACTGCAAAGGTCCCCTGTAATAGATAAAGCTGGAAAAGATGCTAGAGTGGTTGAGCCTGAGGTGTATTAAATCTTTTTCCTTTGTTAGTTCACTTCATGTACACAGCTCTGGGAAGCCTTTATTACCTCCAGTTTTATGGATAACCAAGTCTCAAAGAGATTGAGTAACTGGAGGTCTCACAGTTGGAAGGATGTGAACGGAGAGATTCCAGCACGTACCTGGAGGCTCAAAGCCTCTTTCCAGTCACTCTACCCTGGTGTCTGACTTGCTGAGGGCAGAGCAGGGCTGGAAGGGAGTGGTCTGCCCATCAGGGGTCCATTTGTAGAGCAGCAAGGGTTCTACTTGAAGCTCTGGTACTCTGGTCAGGTCTATTAGTTATCTGGGCTGCCGTAACTTAATCCCATAAAGACTGGGTAGCTTAAAAAAAAGTTAATTTTCTCACAGGCCTAGAGTTTAGAAGTCAGAGATCAAGATGTTGGCTGGGTTGATTTTTTCCTGAGGCCTTTCTCCTTGGCTGTGGATGGCCATCTTCTTCCTGTCTCCTCACAACGTCTTTCCCCAGTACATATCTGTCTCTTTGTTTCCTCTTCTGATAAGGGCACCCATCTTATTGGGGGTCTTGTTAACTTAATTGCCTCTTTGGAGGCTGTATCTCTAAAGAGAGTCTTATTCCCAGGTACTAAGGTTTAGGATTTTAACATAGGAGTTAAAGGAACTTTAACTTAATCTTAACTGGGGAATCTTAGCCCCAGTCAGAGAATTCCTTCTGGAAGGAGATGCCAGAAGTGGGAGATAGATAACCCCTCAGCCTCCAGTCCCAGGTCTGAGGAACGACTGCCCACCCTCCCTCCTCTCCACGCAGACTGCTTAGTCTCTAGCTTGAGCCTAGTTAAACCCAAGCCAAGTATGTTTCTCTTTGATTCTCAATATAACCTCTCTGCTCCCAGTTAAATAACTCTTCAATCAACAGTGTTATTGTCTTTTTGGTACAGCATGATTCGGTCCAGTTCTGGCACTAAACTGCCAGTCAATCCTGGGACATCTATGTAGTGGTGGTAGGCGTGATGGGTGGTGATTTGAACTGGATTGTATTCTCCCAGAATTCACATCCTGACATCCTGCCGCCAAAGCAATGGCATTTGGAGATGGGGTCTGTGGGAGATGATTAGGTTTTAATCAGTAGCTCATGAGAGAATTATTGCCTTCATAAGAGGAAACACTAGAGAGCTTGCTCCTGCTCTTCCCCTTGCCTATGAGGACTCAGCCAGCAGGCAGCATTCCACACACTGGCAAGAGGGCCCTCACCAGAAACTGAACATGTTGGCACTTTGATCTTACAATTCTAGGCTCTGAAAATGGAGAAAATTAATTTCTGTTGCTTAAGCCACCAGTCTATGGTATTTTGTTATGGCGGCCCAGCTGACTGAGCCAGGAAGGGGTGGTTCTGCGCTTCCCTTCCTCAGCCTCCATGGCGGGCTCTGCTCCACCTCCTCATCTTTCTGTCTTCTTGCCTCTTCTCTTCCCAGATCTCTCCTAGTAAATTCTTTTCCTAGGGCTGCCATAACAAATTACCACAGACTCATGGCTCAAAACAATAGAAAATATGCTTCTCTCACGGTTCTGCAGACCAACAGTCCAAAATCAAGATCTTACTGGGCCATGATCTCCCTGAAGGCTCCAGGGGAGAATCTCCTCCTTGCCTCTCCCAGTTTCTGGTGGTCCCTGGCATTCCCCGGCTGTGGCAGCATCACTCCCATCTCTGCCTCCAACCTCACAGGGCTTTCCTCCCTCTTGTCTCCCTCTCTAATCCCACCTCCTTTTTCTTGCAAAGATACCTACCAGCCATTGGATTTAGGGTCCACCCTAAATTCAGGATGATCTCATCTTGAGATCTTCAACTAGCTTGCATTTTTAGACTACTTTCAAATAAGGTCTTACCCACAGGTACTAGGGTGAGGATTTGGACATATCTTTATGGGGTCACTTTTCAACTCACTACACCCACATACCCTAGCACCTCCTCCCCTCGCCCTCCACCCACATCCTGCTGTCCTGTCCCACCCCTCCAGGCCTTGACCACAGACCCAGGGGCTAGACAGGGCCTGCAGCATAATGCCCAGACACCACAACTTGTCTCCATGAGACCTCAATACCCAGACAGTACCACCTTTTCAGTCTCTAGGTATGAATATAAAGAACAGTCTTGTAAAGAGCCTTTTCACTGGGAAGGAAATGACTTACACATTAATATGAGTGCATTTAGACAAAGAATATTTACCCAGCTGGTAATGTCACAATCCTGGAGACAAGTCCCAACAGCCAGTTGTACCTTGTTAGGGATTCATTGATTTTTGGGGTGGCCTGGATTCCATCGTCACCAATGATATGATTGTATAGGCCACATTCCAAATGCCTGTGGTTCAGAACATGAGGAAGAAGGTGAGAGTTAACCCCTAAGCAGAATCTGAAGGTTTTGTTCATATGCCTGAGCACTTCTTTTGCCCACTGAATAAAACATTCAGTACCCAAGAGAGAGCCCAATCCCCAGCTGGTCCCATTCTCAATGTGCCACCAGCCCCATGGCTGCCCCTGAGCACAGAATCCTCCAGAACACTGTGCTCACAGTCCAGCAAGAACCCAGCTCCAAGATCCAAACTGTGCTCAACAACCAAGGGAGTCTTTTGCGGTGCATTGTCCCTGAGTCCTTGGTCATGGTCTTCATTAATAGGAGCCCAAGGAGACCACCTGTGAACTTAACCTCCTCAGACCTGGGGAAGAGACAGACACAGCTGGTCCAGATTGTCCAACTGAAAACTGGGTTCAAGCTGAATAGTACACTCAGCTCACCAGCCACCACTCAGGCAATTTTTCCTTTTGGAAAAACATCCATGGTGGGATGGGCTATGATCTCCACCCCAATCTTACCTGTCTTTTCTTTTTTTTAGAGATAGTGTCTTACTTTGTTGCTCTCGGTAGAGTGCAACACATGGCATCACAACTCACAGCAACCTCAAACTCTTGGGCTCAAGTGATTCTCTTGCTTCTGCCTCCTGAGCAGCTGGAACTACAGGTGGCCATCCCAATGCCTGGCTATTTGTGGAGACAAGATCTCTCTGGCTCAGACTGGTCTTGAACCTGTGAGCTCAGGCAATCCATCAGCGTTGGCCTCCCAAAGTGCTAGGATTACAGGTGTGAGCCACCATCCCTAGCCCTACCAATCCTACCTTTCCTTTGTTACATGCAGGAGACTTTTTTTTTTTTTGAGGCAAGGGGCTGACTAAGAGCAACAACTGAGTTTTTGGATGGGCCCCTAGAACTGTCTGTTGTGGGACCTCTTCCTCATACAACAATTTCAAACTTGGGAGCTTTAACAAAGGCTTAAGTTTCTGCGTTATGCATTGATTTTTAAAAATTCTGGCATAGTCCGTTTCTTACATCTGTAGGAAATGAAATTGGTGTGTATAAATATGTCTTAGAGATACCTGCACTCCCATGTTCACACTATTCACAATAGCCAAGATACGTAATCAGCCTAAGAGTCCATCAGTGGATGAATGGATACAGAAGATGTAATACACACAAATACGCACAATGGATACTATTCAGCCTTTAAAAAGAAGAAAATCCTGTTATTTCTGAGGACATAGATGAACTTGGAGGACATTATATTAAGTGAAATAAACCAGGCGCAGAAAGAAAAGCGCTACATGATCTCACTCATACGTGCAATCTCAGAGAAGTAGAGAGTAGAATGTTGGTTACCAGGGATTGGATGCAGAGGTGGGATATTGATTAAAGGATAAGGTATTTCAGTTAGAAAGAAGGAAAAAGAGGGCTGTCCAGAAAGTATCCAGCCATGTACTATGAAAAACCAGTGTTAGCAGTGGCTAGATACTCTCTGGACAGGCTTCATGAGTTCAAGAGATCAATTGTACAATACGATGGCTCTATTTAATAACAATGTATTACATTCTTAAAAATTGCCAAGAGAATACATTTTAAATGTTTTCATCAGAAAAATCAGAAAAGGTAAGTATGTGAGGTAATGCATATGCTAATTAGCTTGATTTAGTCATCCCACAATGTATACATATTTTAAAGCATATTGTACATGATAAATATAGACAATTAAAAGTAAATATGAAGGAAGAAGAAAGTAATACAAGCGAGAGAGGGGAAAAAAGAAAGGAAGGCAGGCATGCAGGCGGGTCAGCGACTCATGTCTGCAATCCCAGCACTTTGAGATGCCAAGGCTGAAGGATCCCTTGAGCTCAGGAGTTCGAGACCAGCCTAAGCAAGAGCAAGACCTCCATCTCTATCAAAAAATAGAAAAATTGGCCAGGTATGGTAGCAGGTGCCTGTAGTCCCAGCTTTCTGAGAGACTTGGACACGAGGATTATTTGAGCCCAGAAGTTTGATATTGCTGTGATGTCTGATGATGCCACTGAATCTAGCTAGGGCAACAGAGAGAGAGAAACTCTCTCTGTCAGAAGGAAGGGAGGAAGGGAAGGGGAGGGAGGAAAGAGGGGAGAAAGGAAGGAAAATGTGTTTTGATATGTATTGTCAGTTTTGTTTGAAATACGGTTATGGAGCTGCAGAGGGGCTGGGAACACAAAAGGGAATAGAGTTGAATCTTTACACCTGAAGACCCTACAGTCTGCTGGGGGAGGCGGAGCCCTGTGACAAGCTCAGTGCTGGAAAGCAGCCCAGGGCTTTGTGGGAGAGGACTCAGCCACTTTGGCTTAAGTGCTTCACTTGTTTTCTAAGCAGCACACATGAGAACATAACCCTGATGAGACAGACTTTGATGCCCCCTATATTTCTAATTTGCAAATATTTTTTATTATGTACAATGTTAACATAATAAAAAATAAGCGAAGAGCTTTTTTTATGTCTCTTAAAGTGTAGTTACTCTCTGAAAGTATTTGGCCTTCCAAATTTTTTTTTTCATGAATATAAAAACTATCAAATACAAAGAAAGTGGTTAGAAATGTGATCACAATCTGGAGCTGAGAATGAGGATTACATTATGATTCAAGTATGTGTTACAACCACAGCTGTTAATATGGTATCTAATATATTCAACATATTCAACCAAAATCACAACTCCTCTGTCTTCAGACAGGAACCACAGAACACAATGGGTCATCGGCAGTCCTGTTTCCTCAGCACACCCTCCACTCTTCCTGCAGTCCAGTTTCTCCTAACTTCCTTCATAAACTTGCTCCTTCTTCACAGCCCCAGGAAGGTCTGGGTGAGAGGCTGGCCACAGCACCCTGTCACAGGGCCTTGCTGCATGCTCAGCCTGGAAAAATGATGTCACACCAAAGCCAGGAGTTAGGCCCCAGGATCAGAGAGGGATGGATAGCCCTCTCTCTGATAGTCCAAGCTGTCAGACATCACATTAGAGCTGGTTCATCCATGTCCCCTCTAAGAGCAGACAGCTTGGAGAATAATATTAATAACTATGGCTTATTGCACTCTTACAACAGGCCAGGCCCTGTGCCGAGGATTCCCCTATATTAATTTATTTAATGCCAAGTGTGGTGGCTCATGCCTGTAACCACATCACTCTGGGAGGCCAAGGTGGGTGCACTGCTTGAGCTCACAGGTTCCAGGCCAGCCTGGGCAAAGGCGAGATCCTGCCTCTACTAATAATGGAAAAACTAGCCAGGTGTTGCGGCAGGCACTTGTTGTCCTAGCTACTTGGGAAGGCAAGAGAATCGCCTGAGTCCAAGAGACTGAGGTTTCTGTGAGCTGTGATGCCACAGCACTCTACCCAGTGTGACAGAATAAGACTCTGTCTAAAAAAATAAAATAAAATCCATAATAATTTATTTAATCCTTACAGCAACCTTTGGAGGGAGCTTCTAATATGTGGTATTTTAAAGATGCAGAAACTGAGACAAAAAGACATTAAGTAATCCTTACGACCTCATGAGATGGAGCAAGGACCCCTTTTAGGGATCTGCCAGGCCCCTCAAGCATTGAAATAGACTCCCAAAGAAAATACTTAAGTCCCATGGCTCAGCGCCTGTAGTTCAAGTGGCTAAAGCTCCAGCCACATACACCAGAGTTGGCAGGTTCGGATCCTGCCTGGGCTTGCCAAACAACAATGATAACTACAACCAAAAAATAGCTGGGCATTGTGGCGGGCACTGTAGTCCCAGCAACTTGGGAGGCTGAGGCAAGAGAATCACTTAAGCCCAGGAGTTGGAGGTTGCTGTGAGCTTTGATGCCACGGCATTCTACCCAGGGCAACAGCTTGAGGCTCTGTCTCAAAAAAAAAAGAGAAAATACTTGAGTCCCCTCAAGAGAAATTGCAGGCACCTAGCTAATCTTGAAAAGTGAATGAACAACGCGATAAGCAAGAAGATAATAATAGTAGTCTCCCATGCAAGCCAGAGTCACAAGGTGTCTTAGTTCCCTATAAAAACTAAAAGCTAATATCTTTGCATGTGTTCTTAAGCTATTTTTCAGAAACCCCCACAAGATGGAAAATGCCCACCACTATAACATAGACCTCAGATAGGGGGAACTGAAGACTGAATTCTGACCGCCATTTTTTTCCTAAATTTCTTCCCTAGGGGCCTGGAGAGAGTCACACTCTCAAGCCAAACCATAACATTCCTTTCCACTGATGCCAAGTTTTCAATAAGGCCAACTTGCTAATCAAAGAATCTCTGAATCCACCTATTACCCATAAATGCCTACTTCAAGATATCCCAACTTTTTTTTCCAAACCAATGCATAACCTCCATGGATGAATGTACAGTTTTTTTCTACAACTTCTGCTTTCCAGAAATGTACTCCTGCCTTTAAAGCCCCTTGCTTGTAAGCCATCTGGGAGTTCTGATCTTAATCAATAAGCTGGGCTGCCTGTTACCCTTTCTTGGTGCCATGCAATCAACAATTGCCTTTTTCTCTTGCGGCAAATCTCCGCCAGTGTCTGGCATTACTGCACTGGGCAAGCGCATCTCAGTTCATTTTGGTGAACACTCACACAGCTAATAAGTGATGGACCTATATTGCCAAATCCAAGCTCTCAATCTATACCCTGAGCATAACCCAGAGTGGGAAAACAGGACCTGAGTCACTTTAAATGGAGAAAATTCTCACTGGTTCACCAGCCCTGCCTAATACATACATCCTGTCCAAAACATAAGCTAAGAACCTTCTCAACCTCTATGCTAATTGCAATAAAATGGGTATTGCTAATGTCATTTTACAGGAAAAACCAGAGAATCTGAGGTGCAGAAAGTTCAAAATCAAGTGTGAAATGAGGGATTGACCATCTACAGGTGCACCCTGACTACTTTCCTTTGTGGGATGCAGTCTTTTGGGGCTGAAGTCAAGGCTGACCTGCCAGGAATGGAAACAGAAAGAACAAACTTGAATTCCTGAGAGCATCATTTGAGTGTGCAACTAACCAGCCCTGGGGCCATCCATCCTCTGCACTTATGGCTATGTTCGGTAATAAGTTCTCAGGGTTTCTCTTAGTTGTAGCCAAAGGCATCTTGCCTTGGCCACAAGTCAGCTATCAGATACACACCTTAGACTCTCAGCTTCACTGAAAGCTCTTTATACTTAGTTTCTGTCTCTCAACAAATAAGCAAACAATGCCCATTACTAAATTTGTTATGAAATGAAGAGATAAGCAGGGCAAACAGGCAGCACAGAGCAGGTCATGTTCTATGTAATAATACTCAGTTCTCCCGGTTCCGTGTAACCAATTTAAGTTAACTTAGATCCACAATGCCTTAAGCTAGTACTGGTGTGATTGCAGGCTTTGTGACGGGGAGAAGACTGAGGTCAGAAGGGACTCTTGCCATGCCCAACTCACTGCCTCACAAAGGGAGAGTGTCAACCCCAGGCCCTCCCTCAAAATGATCGTCTCTAACAAGGGTAAGAGAATATTCACCAGATTTACGCCTGCAGCTTTATCCAATTATCAATTTGAACTCTGCCACGAATCATGTGCACACACACCATGTTTTCCTTTAGATGAGCTACGGCAGTTAGAACCCAAATTAGAAAGGGCCAAAAAGTTGCTAATCCTAGTCCAGACCCTGGCCCAAGAAAAGATGCCTTGCGGGCAAAGTCCTTAGTATAATTAGCAAATGTCACAGAGGGGTCGAATCTGGTTCCTTTGTATTTATTTCATCAGTCAGGCTACAATTTAAATAGGAAATGAAAACCAAACTTCCAACTCACCCTCAGAGGGTTCCCTGATTTCTGACCACAGCACATTCCTCAGAGGAGGCTGGCTCACAGTGGCCCGGGATGTCCGTCTCTGCTTGAAGCTGTTCTGAAAAACGAGCAACGTTAATTTTTGAATGGAACAATTTTTTCTCTGATGCTTTGGTGTATGGGACTGTGGATTCAGACAGGAGTCCTGGAGTTTATACAATAACTTCCCCTTTAGGGGCTTTCCATCCACACGTGGTCGGGGGTGGGTGGCTGTCAGTTGTGAACCCTGCTCTACAAGGGAGCGGACCCATTTAATAGATGGGCTAGAGCACCCCAGGCACTGGAAACTTTAATTTTAAAAAAATCCAGATTTCCAGCTTTTCTTGAGAATTGGAGGATCTGACCACACTGGTCCTCATCACTGAAGTGGCTGTGACTGGGATTCTCCATTTGTCACTGTGCATTTGCCACTCACCTGCATTTCCTGCTGAACCCCATCACCTGCTCTGCAGAGCTGAAAGGGAGACTGCCTTTGCCTCTGAGTTCCTGGGCACGGAGGCCAGCCAGCAGGGGCTGCCGGCCACTGGGGGCTTCCAGCTGCCACTTGTCTCCATGCAGTTGGGAAAACTGTGCCCAGGAACAGAGAATGGGATGAATTCAGAGGGCAGCAGATGTAAGAAATGCAAAGAGCAAGTCCCCAAGGCACTGGAGGTGGGACCCATTTGGATGGGACAAGGCTTCTTTCAGGACTCAGCCTGGCTGTGCCGCTTTCCAGCTGCAGCCCTTGCTCCTTGACCTCTCGGTCTGCAAAATAGAATGAGGCTAGAACCCAGATTGGAGGTGGTATGCGGGTCGGTCACATAGGCTTGTGCGACCTGTGACTCGTGCTCAGTAAGTGTTAGCTTCCGGTGTTATCACTTGAGTCCCTGAGCCATCCTGGGACTTCCCAGCTACAGAAGCCCAGAAATTTCTTATGCTGTGTAAGCTAGCACAGGGCATATGGGTGCAAGGTCAATCTTAGTTTCTAAAGAATGCTGTTTTCAGGCTTCCCAGGGAGTGGGCCAACTTGGAACCACTCCACTGAAAAGACCTCTAAGGGCTCTGGTTTCACAGACTGGGTAGGTTTTGTGGCTCCTAAAACTCCTGTGAGTCTCTGTTCCTCTTGTCCTTAGGTGGCCCTGACAGATCACCCATGTGATTTCGATTTGTTCCCACTCATACAAGGAACAAATCCTACATTTTCTTCTCTTAAAAGTAACCTGTAAAACGAAGGTGCTGGGACAGTGCAATCTAAAAAGAATGCTTCCACCCGGCTGGAGGGCTGTGTTTCCTTGTGGGCAACCCTGCTTTCCGCTCCACGCGCTATCAGTTCTATGCGACAGCAGAATCCATCTCCGGGCACAGGCTGCTGGCAAGTCCTAGTGGTATTCGGGCTTTTCTTCCGCTAGATGGTGAGTGTGTGTGTGTGTCCCTCCTCCCCCACGTGTGACTGGAGCTGAAGCTCTCCATGGATGCATTTGCAACTTCTCAAAGGAAGTAAAGACAGCCCTTAAAAGGAACCGGTGCTTGTTCTTGGGATGTTTACAGAGAAGTAACCCCTGTGTCATTCCCCCTCTCAGGGAGGTCCTTCCTTGATTGTTAATAGTCTGTGTACTTTAGCCATGTGTGGTGTAGCCCACGGTGGAGGCCCAGAGCAGTAAGGCCCCCTCCACCCCGCAGCTTTCTTTCAACTGCACAGAACACAGCGAGGCTGTACTGGCCTGGCCCACCCAGGGAGCAGTTGCAGAGTTCTCACGCGGGAGGACCTCCCTGCAGTCTCCACTCTCCCACCAAGGAGGCCGGACCCCAGACCAGTGGGGTAGCCACCACGCACGTCCTTCCTGAGCCTTTCTCCAAGTGAGCGTATCTCTCATGAAGAGCTAAGGGGAAGCCCAGGAAAGGAAGTGGGGAGAGGGGTGGTCACCCAGAGACTGTGGTCTCTGACCTTGCCACCCTCCAGGCACTGGCACCTCCAGGAAAAGTGTCCCGAGGAAACTAAGATCACTTGGAGTGACTGAGAAGTGCCCCAGAGGCCTGTGTGGTGGCCTGGAGCAGAGGAAGAGGGAAGGGGCAGGCAGGAGCCACATATGCTGGTCTTACTCCAAGGACTAGGAGTGAAGCATTCATGGGGATTCCATTTCCATTTCCTTTGGGCTTTGACGGGGAGACCTCTTTCCATTTTACAGATGAGGAAGGGAAGGCTTACGTGGAAAAGATGTAAGAGTAGAGGCAGAGGGCCTAAGGGGACAGGAGGGTCAATCAGGAGCGAGCGGGTCCTGGAGTGTTCCAGGGGCCAGTCAAACCCTAGAATGTGGCCTTGCATTCTGGGTGGGGGGGGGGGCTGAAGAACAATAAATCAATACATAATACAATAAAGTTCCAAGTTGTGATGAGTTCTGTGAATAAAAACTAACCCAAGTTGGGTGGAATGGAGAAAATAAAGGAAAACTGAGGTGCAGAAAGAGATAGCCTGATCAAGGTCAGCTGGAAAGTGGCAGTGCTGGCCCTGAGCTCCTGTGATCTGCTGCCAGACAGTGAAAGTCAGTGCTCCCGAAAGTGGCTTGGTGACAAGGCTTGAGAAATACAGATTCCCGATTCACTGAATCAGCATGCCCGGGGTGGGGTCCAACATAGGCACATTTGCTAAGTAAGGATCCCATCAGGGTCTTGTCATCAAACCAGTGTGGGGAATAGAGACATGAGGACCACGGTTCATGATATCACATAGACTCAAGCGTCACAGCTTCCACCACCTCTCTTGTGACCTTGGCCTCCACCTCTTCCATGTAAGCCTTCCCTTCCTCATTTGTAAAATGGAAATCATAACACCACTGGCCTCATAGAAAATTAAGGATAAAAGACAAGTAAATCACTTTGCAGAG
Source organism: Perodicticus potto (assembly GCA_963574655.1). Classification (NCBI taxonomy): domain Eukaryota; kingdom Metazoa; phylum Chordata; class Mammalia; order Primates; family Lorisidae; genus Perodicticus; species Perodicticus potto. The sequence continues at coordinate 19,883 of CAUYRH010123087.1, forward strand.
TCCCTAGCTCATTGTAGGGAGGAAAATGTGGAGAAAGGGCTCAGCACTGCATGGTTTGTAAGACTTGTTCACATTTTATGAGGTCAGTCATAGTACTATCTATGCCCACCCTAATCTGGCTCCAGCTTCACCAGCCTGAAAACCTGACCCCTGGAGTTCACAGCTGCAACTTAAACAGGACTTATTTGGGGAGCTTTCAATCCCTCCCGCCATGTACTCCCACTGTGAAATACTTCTTAGTATTATTAGTCGGGGTGGGGTCTGTCTTCCTAGAGACACAGTGTGCTTAGATAATAAGGGAGACCCACACAGAATGTTGCCTGATAGCTGGAAGACCCTGACTAAATGTTAACTGTTATTACATTTATTTACTCTAGACCGGCATCTAGACATTAAGCACTCAACAAACGCTGGTTGAGTGAAGGCTATCCTGCTTAGTATTGTGGCCACATATGCCCAGTCCTAGCAGGTACTGACTCTTCTATTCCATAAGTGGGTAAGAGCTTCTAAAGGATGGTTTGGAGAAGAGATTCTGATTTCAGGAGTACAACATGTGTCATCAAGTAGAATTTTCTAGGAAGGGGACAATTTTGGAGTAATTTGTGTTTGCAGAGTGCTTTGGAAGCAATTCTGGCTTTCAGGTTCTCAAATGCGCATTAAAATAACGGAAATGTTGTAGTGTAATCTAATTCCTTCCCTCTCCCGTAGGGATCATTGACTGCTGGATAAGGTCTTGTTTTTAGTGTTAGATGCAAGCTGCATAATATGGTGACTTAGGTCCAAGAAACATCTTTAAATGGTTACAAACATCTATGCTCTGTGTCCTGTGGTGTTACCTGTCTTCCTAGATGATGGTGACATAAGGCAGAATCTTTAAGATCCTCACCCTTGTGTTAAAAATAAAAAGTGTCGAGAGTGTCCTCTAGGCGAGCTCTGCAGAGCTCCCAACCACTGCTGGATGCATTTGATGACAGGGCTGCAGTGAACTGTGGGATTTAGAAGTAGTCTGAACTGCACAAGCCTCTTTCTTTACTCCACTCCAGCAGGCAGTTCCTTGTAATCATTAAGGTTGTGGCAATGCTGAGACAGACAGAGTCGTTAATTACCAGACTTATTAAAAAAAAAATCCTGTTTGGAGAGGAGTGATGACAGTCATGCCCTAGCCACATGCCCAAATACTCATTAATCTGTGGTGTTAAACTGCATCAATAGAGACAGAGATGGTGCCAGCCTATATCCTTCACGTTTGGGTGTCAAGTGTTCTAGGTGGAGCAGTGACGGAGAGGAGGATGCACTCAAATTCCCACACAACCCGCTGAAGTTTCAATATCCGGAAACGTGGGCTATGCTCATCTGCAAATCACATTTCTTCCAAAGAAACCAAAATGTAGTAGGTTCTTGCCCTGGTACTTCCTTACCTTCTTGCCCTCACGATCCTGCCTTCTTTATGTCTTTGTTCAAAATGGGTCATATCCATCTACAGCAAGCCCTATCCTAGTGTAGTTTACTTGAATATACATCGGAATTCCCTGGGGATCAAGAAGGCCCCAGTGATGTCGCTCTTGCTGATTGTGCTAACACTTGAGTTTGGGGTGGCGAGGGCTAGCCAGCTTGCTACAGAGTAGGAGGCACTGGGACCCTGGAAATAGTGCTTATTTCATTTATGAAACATTTCTCCATTTCCTATCTCCAGGTCTTTACTCCCCATGAAGTCAGCCACCCTCCCCTCAATTGGGACTGCTAAAAATATGCTCACATGGAGCTCAGATTTGGTCAAAAGTCTGCAGGCATGCCTCCCAAAATGGAAACATTTCAAAACCTTCTAGCTTTCCATGGCCTTCAAGACCCCTCTGTTGATGATTTTTACAAAGAAAATAAGCAAACAACTGAAAGGAAGAGACCTGGTTTACAAGGATAATTCTGTTCTGTTAGCTTTAAAATTGTAGTGGAATTTCTGCTCCAGCTTAAAATACCCTCTGAACTGAGTCTTCAATTTTAGCATTAGAAGTGCACCCTCTGCCACGCAATCCCCACATTTGGTGAACATGCAGAATTGTAGGCCAAAATGTTTGTGTTTATGTCCCAAACCAAGAATAAATAAATAGCTACATGGTATTGAAATCACCTGTCAAAATACCCACTGCAGTTCTGGGGCACAAAGAGAAGTTTCTCAGTGTGATTGGCTTACTTGCTTGAAGAATTCAAAAGCTGTTTATCTCATTTAGTTAAGAAGAAAAAAAAAAAAGACCTGTAATTACTGCATTTTGACCCCAAGGCAGCCAATTACTTCACAAAAGCCCACTCCAGGAAACCAGACATTAGCTCGGCTAATTAGGCTGACATCACTCACAAACTGCTCTTATCACAATGCAGATGGACCTAGGGAGAGAGGGTCTTGCCAGTCAGAGGTGACTGCGGGTGGCATTGTGTGGTGTGTTGTATTTTGTTTTTTACTACTTACTTTTATGTGTTCTTGAAGCCCAATCCCTTTCCCAGAGACAACTCTCATCAAAAAGAAGGGGCTTCTAGACAAACTGGTCTCCTTTATTGCAAGAGGAGGTAGAGGCTGGAAAAAAGAAAGCAGCTGAAGTTGTAAATTCTTTCTACCATAGGAAGTCATTCTTTACCCGGTAGGAAAGAGTTTGTTGCTTTAGCCATTTAAACCCATTTCCTACCCCCTTTTTGTTCTTGCACATTCTGGGGGTTAACTTCTGCTTGGGTTCTATGAGGTTGAGCAAATTAAAAGAAAAAAAAGGGCCCAAGCATGTAGATTTCTTTCCGAAAGAATCAGACAATTCCTCTAGGAGCTCTGAGATGTGGGTTACAAAATCATCAGGCCTCTTCTACGATAGGAGAACCAGAGAGAAAGATGGCATATGTGGTCTGGTGGCCCAGCACTTAGCTGAGCCTGAGACTCCGAACCTGGAGGTCAAAACATCTCTCCCTTACATCTCAGTGATTGAAACAAGTGTGTGCACATTGAGAGGTGTTCCAGGCAGAAGGGGAATTGATGCTTCTTTTCCAGGGGTGCAGACTAAAGGCATCATCTTCCCCAGTGCACAACTGGAAGACAAAGAGATGGTAATTTGGTCTGGGTGGGTCCCAGAGAGCAGAACATAACCGAAGTCAGCTTAAGTCAGCTTTGCTGAGGGGTCAGGGTGACCTGGGCAAGGCATACCTTTGAGCCTAGACTCTGGCGGTGTTAAAAAACAAAATTATTCTGCCTCTTGTTAAAACACAGAACTTGTAGATATTTGTAAGTGACTGCTAAATGGTTTCATTCTCTTGCCCTGGGCACAATCCTGACCGCATCTGTGTCAGTGTAAGGAAGCCAGATCGGCCCTCTGTTTAGTTCTTTACCCTAGAGTAGTTTTAAAGATATCTTTCAGGTACTGTATTCCAGTAACAGACTCACCCAGACCAAAGAACTTACTCAACTGGCTTTAGATCCTTCGCCCAAGGTGGCCCTTCCAACTTTCACAAGGCCTCTAAGCAGGTGACCTTTGATCTCTATCATGGCATACGCTGCCACCTCCTGAGCTAAACTAAGCCACACTTAGTGGCTGGTCATTCTAGCTGGTGATCAGGTTCTCCTAAGGACTTAGAGAGAAAGACCTGATGAACAACTCAAGGGAAAGTGGACTTGCCCGTGGGGCATCCTGCTCTTGACTCCTACATTGGTCACATCGTATCAATTATATCATTACTCTGTCTAGACTTATCCCCCTAAAAAACCCAACAAACTCAAGCCACACCAGTGGACTACAGAACTGTGCAGAGATGAGGATTAGAAGTTTCAGTTGTCAGAATGGGAAGAATATTATTCTCAGACATCTTTATTTGTTATTATATTTAGGGTGCCACTTGTCTTTTGTTAACTATACTGTGTGTTGTTCTTAGTGTAACTTTAAACCTATCCCTTGCCTGAGTAAGTTCAATCCCTGGACAAATGCCATAAATCACAATAATTATTTCTATTTAAAATCTATTTCACAGATATGAAAATTGGATGAGTGTGGCAGGCACAGGTCACAGGTCATAAAAGATCCAAAGGGTGAATAGGAGCGTTGGACTCAGTCCAGAAGTAAGTGATAGGGTCAAACCCCGCCCAGATAGGGTGGACCTGCCTAAAACAATCAAAAACCTAAACCCCTGCCCTCTCCCACCGGATGTCCCACCTAAAAAAAGTGAATGGGCCAACCCCTTATCCCAGCTGGCCAACCCCACCAGCTGTCCCACCTGGGAAAGATAATGGGCCAACCCCCACCCTTACAACAGGTATCCAACCCAGAAAGGGAATGTCCCAACCCTGACCGTCCTGACCTTTAACCCACACCCCAGCCCCTACCCTCCCCCCGACCCCTGTCCACCATTACCCACATGTGGATTTCTTCCTGGTTGGAAATCTCACCCAATCTGCACCCAGGTGGAATAAAGCCATTTTAATTGCACAAACCAGGCCTCTGTTTTTTTTCATCTCACACCTTGGAATAATCTTTCATCTTTGGCTCTGTAACCTTTCAGTAAGTGCTCATTTTTTTTAAAGCAGGGAATTAAAAGGAGAAATGCAGGTTTTACAAAAGGCTTGTGGGGGTGAACTAAAACAAAACCTTAAGTTCCTCCCACCCAGCAACTGACTGACTGAACCCCTTCAGAATCCCTAAAACTGAGTTGCTATCCACGAGAAAGGAGATCAGAAAAGCCTCGTCATACCCCCTCCCCTTCTTAGAAATGTCCTCTGTGACTCACTAACAGGCCTAAGGCTATGCAAGACCTACCTGCAGGTCCTCAATACATACAACAAGCCACTTGAGTCTGTCTGGTACTTTGTCTCTACTTAACAGACCCTTTATCCTAAGCATTTCTTTCGCTGACTCCTGATCTTTTAGACAAAGCCTAACTCTTAGCCAATTGCAGCCCAAGAATCTTTAAGCCCACCTATCACCTGTAAGCCTCCCACTTCTGAATGTCCCACCCTTTTGGGCCAAACCAATGTCTGTTTTCCGCATATTGATTTATGACCTTACCTGTAATCCCTGACTCCTTCAAATGTATAAAACCAAACTATAACCCCTCCACCATGGGTCCACTTGCTCAAGGCTTCTTGGGTGTGGCTCCAGGTCGTGGTCCTCAACTTTGGCTCAGAATAAAACTTCTTAAGTTGTTTTACTGAGTATGGCTTCTTTTCCATTGACACGGGGATGTCTACTTACACCAGAAGGTTTGCTTTCTGAGAAGATGGAGACATGAGCACATGCCTGAATTCTAAACGTGCCCCTTCATTGCAGTCCCTGCCTCGCGACTTACAAGAGGCAGGTTAAGGACAGTGATGCTTCTTCACAGAGCAAGAAGTGGTCAATGTCTTCAGGTATAACCACTGAGAGGCTGAGGATACAAACAGGCATTGGTCAGACCAGAAAGAAAAATGGAACAGTCTGCGGAAAATAGATCAGGAAGCCAGCTATCTACAAGTGAGATGGGAGGGTGTCAGACCACTACCTGTTACAACTGGTCCATGTTGGGGCTTGGAGCTCCTGGTTCCCTAAACCCAGTGGACCTGGTTCGATTACTCAGCTGAGCTAGAAAGTTCAACCCAAGCATGATAATTGAAATAATAGGCATGACAATTGAAAACAAAAGTGAGTAGAAACTGAAAATAAAACTGGAGCAGCACAGGCAGTATGAATGGAAAGCAAAAGTAACCTGCTCAAGTTTCAGGGTAACAAAGAGAGACTTTACTCAGGAAGAACAAAGAGAAAGTTTAGAGCACTTCCAAAAATAGTTGGAAGTGGGTCCCTCTTATGAAGGAGAGAAGGTGAGAGAGAAGAAGAGATGGAAAAGGCTGCTGGGGTATAAATAATTTCTCCATTTGAAATTGGCTGCAAGTCTTTCACTGGCCTCTCTGTGCCTCCAGCCTGTATTGCCCTTTTCTATCGGCCACTGATTATCTTTTTCTATTGGTCATCGGTTACCTAGGTTACTTCATATCCACATTCTTTATTTTTATTTTTATTATTATTAAATCATAACTGTGTACATTGGTGCAGTCATGGCGCACAATGTGCTGACTTCATATACAATCAAATATTTTCATTGAACTATTTAACATAGCCTTCATGGCCTTTTAATCCATATCCACATTCTTATGGGTCCTCCAGACTCCCTGGTTCAGCAGACCCAGTTTTCCTCCTGCCCGCCCCTTGAAGCCCCTTTCTTTGAGTCCCTTCTCAGTCCAGAAAACCAACCAATAACCTCTGTGACAAACAACCCCGAATGGCCAGGACTTGACTAGTACCTGATAACTTCTCTAATATTTGTCCCCACTTCTAACCTGGGATCCAAGTCAAATGTGCGTCCTGAAACAATTCTATAGAACACCCTGTTTCTACTTGGCCTGCCTTAGTTTCTCATGCCAGCAGCCTCCAATTGAAGCCAGAAAAGCAGCCTACAAGGTGGAGTCTGAGTAGCTGGGCTGCAGCAGTACAGCTGACCTAGTCTGCTTAGCTCACATTATTTCCCATACAGCCCCCCAATTATCTAGTTAAGGTTTCCTCATGATTGTGAAGGTATTTATCTCAGGAGACTTGAGGAAGTAGTCACACATAGGCGATAGGTGTTGTAATATTGGTTTTCATTGATAATATGATGTCTTCTTTAATGATTCTCTTAGATATTTTGTGGAAGTGAAACTACCTTTCTGTTGTTTAAACATTTTGCACTGTTAGAGTGAAGACGACTTTGATGTTACTTCTTATCAGATAAAGTTAAAATTTTCTAGGTGTGTTTCTTTGTAATGCCCATTATAAAAACTATTAGAATTGTAACTGAGACAGAACAGTCTTTGAGAGAGTACTCTCACTGTTCTCCAGAATTTCTGGCCTTTTGACAATAAAGCTCATCGGACCTAATCGCCCTCTCTGCATCTGGCTAACAGTGGCAGGCCGCTGGACCCTCTCCGGCCAGTAACTAGATCAGAGTACACCTGAAGCTGCCCTTTGTCCCCACTATAAAGTTTTTCTACTTTCTGCCTGCCTTTGAGTTTCTGCCAAGTACTTAGCAGTGACAACCTCTGGATAAATAGCCTTTGCTTTCTCTCTTTGGGTGGACTTCATTTCCACACAATAGTCATCTACCTCTCTGCTCATCCAGCGTGAAAATGTTTATATCCACAGACCTGCTAATGTGAACATTCAAGGTTATTTTTTATCATTGATTCAATGTGCTTCATCCATTGGTAGAAAATTATAACGGACCTTTATCATTTCTACATACCCCAGATATATCCCACACACAGATAAAATAATTTTAGCAGGCAGTAAAAAGTAGAAACTTAGAAGAAAACATGAGTTCTAGCCCCAACTCTGCACCACCTGTGTGTCTTTATGTCAATGTCAGACATTCTGGGTGTTCATTTCCTGTTCTTGGAGATATGGAAAATATAATAGAATTCCTTGTAGTCCTAGCAATCTGATTTTGTTTATTTATTTTTTTCAGGAGAGAGCACAAATGCAATCCCCCACTACCACAAATTATGGGTCAAGTTTGGAGAACTTTCTCCAAAGTTCTCCACATTTGGAGAAATCACAGGGGTCAGCACATCCCGAGTGCAATGGAGAAGCCTCACCCTGGGAAAACCACCTTTGTTATCACTGTATCTCCCCTGTCAGGTAAGCATAGCAATCTGATTTTAGAGGGTATGAATCTCTCATTCTGGCATTTCGGCACTATTCTTAGAACACAGAAAGTTTTTACAGACATAATTTTTATTTTTTTAAGACAGAGTCTCACTCTGTCACCCTTGTTAGAGTGCTGTGACATCATAGCTCACTGCAACCTCAATTCTTGGGCTTAAGCGATTGTTTTGCTTCAGCCTCCCAAGTAGCTCGGACTACAGGCACCCACTGCAATGCCTGGCTTTTTTTTTTTTTTTTTTTTTTTCAGTTGCAGTTGCAGTTGTTTAACTGGCCCTGGCTGGGTTCGAACCTGCCACCACCTTTAGTGCATGTGGCTGGCGCCATAACCACTGTGCTATGGGCACTGAGCCTAGACATAAATTTTCAAGGTATCTCTATCTTTCATAAATTAAGTGTTTATTCACCAAGTCCCCTCATTTATAATTTTTTCCAAATGTTTCAGAATTGTCCTGATAAATATATAAGCTTTTCAATTAGCTCCAAAAATATACTGAATACTGAAGGAGCTAAGGAAATTTCACCCCAAAATACTACTACTGGGTTTAAAGAATGCTTAGAATAAAGGGCCATTCCTGATCAGAAAGCATTTGGAAGGGGCTTTCCCTCTATCTGTGTAAAACCTGACTGAACTGAACACAAGATCAAAGGGGAGCAACTGACTTCTTTCCCTCCCCTGAATGCTAGCAGACTTGCCTCAAATTATTTATTTATTTTTTGGGGAGACAGAGTCTCACTATGTAGCCCTTGGCAGAGTGCCGTGGCATCACAGCTCACAGCAACCTCAAACTCTTGGGCCTAAGCAATTCTCTTGCCTCAGCTTCCTGAGTAGCTGGGTCTACAGGCGCCTGGCACAACATCCAGCTATTTTGGTTGTAATTTGTCATTGCTGTTTAGTAGTCCTGGGTAGACATGGGGGTAGGGGATGGGTTCAAACCCGCCAGCCTTGGTATAGTGGCTGGTGCCCTACTCACAGAGCTACGGGTGCCAAGCCTTTGCCTCAAATTATTTAAATCACAATACCTGTCTCTCAGGTTAATAGACAAGTTGATCTATTTCCTCCCATCTATTCATCCTCCCTAGCAACCATTGGTTGCACTTATAGTCTACATTCTCCCCCTCCTCTATAAAAGGCAGGTATAAAATTATCTGACCATCATCGAGATGCTCTTGTGATTCTTCCCACGTGCATGGTATTTGGAAATAAACATTTCTAATTGTTTTATTAATTTTAATTACAATCATTACCATATACATTTATGGGCACAATGTGATGATTTGATATACAATGTGGAATGCTTAAATTAAATTGATTAACATGGCCATCTCCTCACTTTTTTTGTGGTAAGATATTTAGCTGTAAGATCAACTCTCAGTTAACTAATAAGTATCTCTTATTAACAAGAGAAACCTCTTATTAATCTGCCTTCACTGAGAGTTGATCTTTCAGCAAACTCTGGGGGAAAAGGGTAAATCTCCCCTCACCCCTATAGGACCCATTCTGTGAAAATTACAGCACCAAATTATTTGGTGTGAAAGGTGTAAGTGGTGGTGTCCAGAGATGAGACTAGAGCAGAGTAGTTTAGGTCAGGATTATTGAAAGGGACAGTGACCTGCCTGGGCAGTGCTAAGATGGAGTCTGGGCCCAGGGCCAGTTAGACACCCCTTTGGGGCAGAGAGGGTGGGCAAATTCTATAGCTTGTCCAGAAAGTTAAGGTCCTTAGGTGTGTTGCTAATTAGACCCTTTGTTTCTGTGTCTTAGGAGAAGGGGGGAGGTTTGTATAGGGCTGTGTTAGGCCGTCTAGTGTGGTGGATACAAAGAGATGAATGATTTGGTTTGTGTCTTGAGGATTTTACACGTTAATTAGAAGAATATGAAATCTGCGCCTGTAAATCTAACTAAAAAACATAGATGCCAAAACATGGGGCTGGGCAAGAAGTATAACAGGTGAGTCAAAGAGGGAGAGAAATCACTGAATGGCCTTGTCACAGGGAAGGTGGAATTTGACCTGGGTCTGCAGGATGGGTATATTGGATAGGGAGAGAAGAAAAAGAGAGAACAGAGGTCATTCTAGGGAAAACAAATGGTATAAGTTGGAAAATAATAAGTTGCATTCAGAACACCACTAGCACCTTCATTGGACTGAATTCTTTGAAGCAAGAATTCAGTAACTGTAAGAATAGTGACTGAGGATCCTAAGATGAAGACTTTAATTTTCCTAATCATTGTCTGGCACATTTCACTTTTCCATTAATCCTTCTGTTATTACTTTACCTAAATACGTGGTTGAAAACAGACCCATCTTAGGAGTGGAAAGAAAAAAATACGGTGAATTAAAGAAGTATTTGAGGATGTTTGCTCTTTGAGTGTCTTTGATCCTATTTATCTCTAGAAATCCTTTGCTTTTTAGTTTGGTAAAATATTCATAACATAAAATTTACCATTTTAACCAGTTTTAAGCACACAGTTCAGTGACGTTAAGTACATTCACATTGCTATGCCACCATCACCACCATCCATCTCCAGGACATCTTATCATCCCAAACTGAAACTCTGACCCCATCAAACACTAGTTCCCTTGTGCCCTACCTAGCCCCTGGCTACCACTTTGCTTCTGTGAATTTGACTAGTCTAGGTAGCCTCAGGTAAGCGGACTCATACAATATTGTCCTTTTGTTTCTGGCTTATTTCCCTTAGCAAAATGTCTTCAACATTCTTCCGTGTTGTAGCTGTGTTACAATTTCATTCTTTTTTAAGGCTGAATGATATTTTGCTGTATGCACATATTGCCTTTTGTTTGTCCACTTATCCATCAAGGGACGTTTAGGATTGTTTCACCTTTTGGTTATTGTGAATAATGCTGTGATGAACAAACATCTGTTTGAGTTCCTGCTTTTGACTTCTTGGGGGTATATATTCAGAAATGAAATTACTGAATCACTTAATAATTCTATTTTTTAATTTTGAGTAACCATCATACTGTTTTGTTTTTTTATTCCCCACAACTGCTGAACTATTTTACATTCTCCCTAGTGAAGGAGCTAAGGAAATTTCACCCTAAAATATGATTACTTGGTATAAAGAATATTTCACATTTAAAGGTCATTCTAAATCAGAAAGCATGGAAAGGGGCTTTTCCTCTATCTACTTAAAACTGGACGGACCAGATCCAAAGATCAAGGGGGGAGCAGCTGACTTCCTGCCCCCCACCCCCAATGCTAGACGTGGCCCAAATCATTTCAAACACAATATTTGTTTCACATTAATTTACAAATCAGTGTGTTTCCCCCTTCACCCTCCCTAGCAACCACTGTGGCACCTACTCTCCACATCTTCCCTGACTTCCAAAAGGTATCTATAAAGGTATCTGACCACCAGTGAGACTTTGGGGAATTGCTCTTGTGCTTCTCCCCATGTGCATGGTGTTTGGAAATAAACATTTCTCTTTTTAATCTTCCTTAATTGGAAGTTGATCTTTCAGTGAACTTTCAGAGGGGAAAGGGCAAGTTTCCCTTGATCCCTATGCCAGCAATGTACAAGAGTTCCAATTTCTCCGTATCTTCATCAAACACTTGTTATTATTCCGGGTTTTTTTCTTTGTTTGTTTTGCTTTTTCCTTTGTTTTTTGAGACAAGGTCTCCTTCTGTCACCCAGGCTAGAGTGCAGTGCACAATCACAGCTCACTGAAGCCTCAAATTCCTGGGCTGATGTGATCCTCCCCCCTCAGTCCCAGCCTCCCATGTAGCTGGGACTTCAGGTGCATGCAACCATACCTAATCTTTTTTGTTTTCACAGCCACTTTGATGAGTGCAAAGTGGTATCTCCTTGTGGGTTTTTTTTTTTTTTGAGACAAAGTCTCACTATGTCACCCTTGGTAGAGTGCTATGGAGTCACAGCTCACAGCAACCTCAAACTCTTGGGCTTAAGCAATTTTCTTGCCTCAGCCTCCCAAGTAGCTGAGACTACAGGTGCCTGCCACAACTTCTGGCTGTTTTTTTTTTTGTTATAGTTGTCATTGTTGTTCAGCAGGCTTGGGCCAGGTTTGAACCTGCCAGCATCAGTGTATGTGGCTGGCACCCTAACTACTGAGCTATAGGCGCCGAGCCTCTCCTTGTGGTTTTGGTTTACATTTCCCTAACGATGAGTGGTGCTGTGCATCTTTTTATATACTTGCTGGCCATTTGTATAATACTTTTCTAGGGAGATGTCTATTTAGGTTCTTTGCCCATTTTTTAACTGGGTTATTCTTTGTTGTTGTCATTGAGTTATAAGATTTTTTGGTATGCTCTTGAGAGTACTTGTAGTGAGAATATGATGAAGGTAGGCTAGGGCTAACATGACAGCTGGTCTGGTCAGTTTAGGTCTTAGGTGACCTGTACTTCCTGTGTCCTACTTTTATTGTTTTATAAATTTAGCTTCCACCTTAAAGACACTTTCAGTAGTTTAGGTGGATTGATTTAGGAGATTAACTTTGGAATTGGAATGTCATAATAGGTCACTGAGTTATGCTGACTATTATTTGGAATAGGGGTTGGTGCCATCTTTGTTTTGAACTTTTATGTATAAAACTGTAATTTTAGAAATGTAAGAACAGAAGAGTCTTGGAAAGGCTACTCTCACTGTTCTCCAGAACCCCAGCCTTCTGACAAGTTTGGTAGACCTATCCTTGTCTCTGCATATTAGTTGACAGTGACAGGCAGCTGGACCCACTTTGTCAGGTAACATTCTGAGTATTTATTCTTTATTAGATACATGATTTGTAAGTACTTTCTCCCATTTTGTGGGTTGCCTTTCATTCTGTGGATGATGTCCTTTGAGGCATAAAAGTTTTTAATTTTAATAAAGTCCAATTTTTCTATTTTTCTTTTATTGCCTGTGCTTTTGGTGTCATGTCCAATAAATCATTGCCAAATTCAACATCATGATTTTTCCTTGTGTTTTTTCCTAAGAGTTTTATGGTTTTATCTCTTACATTAAGATCTTTGATCCATCTTGAGTTAATTTTTGCATATGGCATAAGTAAGAGTTCAACTTCTTTCTTTTTGCATGTGGATATCCAATTTTCATGGCACCATTTATTGAAAAGACTCTTTTCCCTGCATTTGACTGGTCTTGGCATTCTTATAGAAAATCATTTGCCCATGTGCAAGGTTTTATTTCTAGGCTTTCTAATCTGTGTGCTGTATGACTTTTAAGGTGATTAGTGACGAGGGTCAGAAAACAGTACCCCAAAATGAAGGCCTCAAAAGCAAAAAATTCTTCTCTGATCTTGTCTGGTCCTCCTCCTTGCACTGCCCTTCTTCTTTGCAGCTACTCACAGAAACAGAATCCCTCTTCCCCAAGGTGGGTCATAAAAATCAGAGCCCCTTTTCCTGAAATCCAGCCATAAAACCTAAAGTTATTCTACGTAAATCCTGGCCATAAGGTAATTATCTGACCTACCTTATTAACAGCAAGCCCTAAGACCCCTGACTCCAGAGAAGTACCTGGCCCACATCTAGAAGGAAGGACTGTTGCTCAGAGAGGCTAAGAAGAATCTAGACAGACAAGCCTTGCTGGGTTTCCCCCCCAAATTTATTAGCATTAAATCATACCCTGTTGTCCAATCACATTTTTATATGGCTGTTCATACTTTGTTGCTTTGAATCTAAGCACAAAAGCATAAAATTTTCTCCATATCTTTGGGTCTTCATTCTGAACAGTCCCATGTACTGTTCAATATATTTGCATGCCTTTTCTCCTATTACTTAATATGCCTCATGTTGGTGATTTTTCAGTGAACTTTTAGGGGAGCAGGGGCCTTTGCTCCCTACACTAGTTTAAGAGGCTTTACACATGCAACCAACCAATAGTATTTGTGTTGATGAAACCAAGATGGCATACTCAACTCCAAAAAAGAAAAGGATTGCTTTTCTTGATAACTTCAGTGACTTCTCATTGTGAGCAAATGTACTTCCTTTATTTATTTATCTTTCTTTTCCAGAGGTTATCTCTTTTTAAAATTCTGAACTTTTAAGGAGTTATAGTTTCACAGGCCGTAAAAATGGTGTAGAAGCCTCATGTACCCTTCATCCAGTTTCCCCCAATGATAACATCTTATCAATTTATATAGCATAATACTAAAAGCAAGAAATAGACATTAGTACAATCCATGGACCTTATTCAGAGTTCATCAGTTTTACATTCACTTGTATGTGTACATGTGTAGTTATGTGTACTTTTATCACGCCTATAGACAAATGTAACTGCCACCATAATCAAAATAGAGACCAGTTCCATCCCTGCCAGGGTCGTTATGCTACTACCTCTTTATAGTCACATCTATTCTCCTCCCTAGTTCCCCCCTGCAACCCCTGGCATCTACTAATCTGTTCTTCATCTCTATGACTTTGTCATTTCAAAAATGTTATATAAGCAAAATTATCTTGTGTGCCTTTTTCACTCAGTATGACTCCTTTGAGATCCACCTCAGCTGTTGTGTGTATCAATGGTGCATTTTTATTGCTGAGCAGCATTCCATGGCATGGATATTCCATAGTTAGTTTAACCATTCTTTCACTGACTGACACTTGGGTTGTTTACCATTTGGGATTATTACAAATAAAGCTAATATAAACATTTCTGTACTTGTTTTTGTGTGGATATAAATTTTGACTCCTCTGGATTAAATGCCCAAAAGTGCAATTGCTAGGCCATGTGGTATGCTTAATTTTACAAGAAACTGCTAAACCATTTTTTAGAATGGTTATACTATTTTACACTCTCACCAGCCTGTATATGGTAAAGATCCAGTCTCTCTACATCATCCCCAGCAGTTGAAGCTGTCACTATTTTTATTTTAGCTGCTCTAATAGGTGAGTAGTGACATCTCAGTGTGGTTTTTCAGGAACATTTTTTTTATTTGCTATATATCAGTTCAACCACTTTGCATTACTATCTTCTTCCTCTTGGTCCCACTTTTCGTAGAGAAAACCATATTCCCTTCCCCTTCCTTATTCATTATTCCTCATGGGATTAAAGGAATCTGGAAATGTGTCCCATTTCCCTCTTAGTTTATATTGTCTTAAGGAAGCCTTAGTTATCACTTTCACTGGCTTTTACTGTGGGCCTTACAGTCAGCAGGGACTGAAAGAAAGCAGCAGCTGACCAGAGGGCTAAAAGGAGCAGGGTTTGTTCTTTGTGCTTGTTTATATTCATTTTCTAGTCATAGCTCCAGTTGTTTTGCTTTCTGCTGTTCAGAGAGATGAGGGAAATGTAAATGTACCCACTGTTGTTTAAGCCTCCTGGACAGTAAAAACATAGGCAGCCGTACTGCCTTTTCCCTACATAATGTCAGACAACCCCTTTGAGAGTGCTTCCAAGATGATTTACTGTTTCAAAGACTTCTGAAGTTAGAAGGGGTCCTAAGTAAAGTCCTTAGTAAACACTGATTATGTGCCTACTGTGTGCATGTCTACTATTACAGAATGAGGCGGGCTGTTCTTATGCAGAGATATGTTAAGTTCTTATTGGGAGTCTGGAGGCCCCTGCAATTTGCTTATTGACTGGGAATTGGGGAACTCAGTCATCAACCCACCTAGGGCTTCTCAAGCCCATCTGAGGCTGAAATTCACATGGGTTGCCTGCTAAAACTAGAAATTCCTAGATCCTACCCAGGAGAACAGAATCAATCTCTGAAGGAAGGACCCAGAAATCTGTGTTTTATTCAAACTATTCAGAGTTATTATAAACTGAATTGTGTCCTCCCTAAATTCATATATTAAAGCCCTAAACCCCAATGTGATGGTGTTTGGAAGTGGTATCAGGAAGTGATTAGGGGAGGTCACAAGGATGGTGACCTCATGAGGGGATTAGTGCCCTTATAAGTAAAGACACAAAAATGACCTTGTGAACATGTGGCAAGAAGGCAGCTGTCTGCAAGCCAAGCATCTGAGTCTCAGGAAAAACCAAAGCTCCTAACACCCCGATCTGAGGCTTCTAGCCTCCAGAACTGACACAGTGAGAGGGTAGCATCTACAAGCCAAGAAATGGGCTCGCATCAGGAACCAAACTGGCCAGCAACTTGATTTTGGACTTCTCAACCTCCAGAACTATGGGAAATAAGTTCCTATTGTCTGAATCACCCGTCTATGGTATTTTTGTTATGGTAGCCTGAGCACACTAATACCATATGCTTCTTAGAATCGTCCTAATTGAAAACCATGGGCCCAATCCACTGCTGTCCTTACAGGTGAGGAAAGTAAAGTACAGCAAAGTTAAAAGCCTCACCCTGTCTCCCAAAACTAGTTAATGGTCCAGTTCCCATTCCACCAACTCAAGGGTGATAAGTAGGGTTCACCTGCATGTCAACTCTGGTGGATGGTGGTGGCCACCAAGAGGACCATGACAGAAAGGATTTTGAGGACAAATTCAGGCTCAGCCGACAGGGGCACCATGCCTGGGGTTGGGAGGAGAGCACAAGAGAAGTAAGAAGCATCATGGTATTGGTGGGAACCCTGGGTGTGGGATCCAGCTACCCGGGTTGAATAATGCAACAAGGGTCCCAAGTGTCACTCACTGAGTACAGTAGAGTTTAAGGTGTGGTTCACAGACCAGCAGCATCAGCATTGCTCAGGAGCTCATCAGAGGTATAGATGTTTGGGTCCTACCCAGACCTACTGTATCAGAATATCTGAGGTTCAGATTCATGGATCTGTCCTGATGCTCATACACACTACAGATTGAAAAGCTAGGAAATGCTAGCTTTCTGCTAGGAAATGAGGACAATGATATTCGTGTCTCTGGATGGTGACAAAGAAAGTGACAATGACAAGACGTTATAAACTAAAGGCATTTTGTGACTGTGCCTGGGTCTCCCTATTCCCAGTGTGGTCTTGTTTCCATGGCCTTGCTCTCTGTGGAGGTCAAGGCATGTCCACTCTGCCCATCCTTCCCCCCCCAGGCTCAGTATCTGACATGGCGCCTCTCCAAGTTCACCCCTCCTCTGGTTGCATGCGGAACAAATGGGATCCTTCAGAGACGTCCCAGAATGTCAGGATGTTTCTTCCAGCCTCATCCCTCATAACCAATGAAGCACCAGGACTGTGTATTTTTAGTTCAGGACATCTGTATTTGCCAACGCCAAGCCCTTCTTCTAACCACGTGGCCAGCATTGTGCAATTACCACACTCCTTTATGACAAACCCCTCCATTTTCTGTTAAGTAATGTGTTTGGAAGCCCAAGTGAATCAGAGACAGTAAGCATTTGATTGCTTACATTATTTTGGTTCAAACATGGCTCGCAGCCCAGGACTAATTTATTTATTTTTATATGGTGCATACATTTCTATTTCACTTGGGAATTTGCCACCGCCCTGATCTCTCAACCAGCTGCTCCCCCTGGGCTCCCCCACCCGCTTGTCACCCTTCTCCCCTGGCCGGCCTCTCCTGTGGGTGGGAAGTGTGTGATCGACATGCCATCAGCACCCTAAAAGCAGAGACTCCGTCTCAACCCGTGTGGCTCACTCTCAAGTCCCACTGCCTCCCCACGGCTTCAGACAGAGAGGGACCACCTACTGATACCTCCACAAGGCTGGCATTTTCCACAAGCCCGTTGGCCTTTTCCTTGGGTGCTCATTGCACCGTGCGAGTGTGGCTCTGGGCTCCTGGAAAGGGAGCATCTGAGGAAGAGATAGACAGGGAACGAGACCACCCACCCTTTTTCCAGGGGCTGCCAAACCTAAACATTGAGATTGCAGCAGGCTTTTTGCTCACCGTTGCCCTGGGAAGGAGGAAAAACAGGCCCTGGATGTAAAAGCCTCAATATTGTATCACAGGTCCCCCAACTGAGCTTTCTCCTTTCTACCCCCTCCCCCATTTACAAAAACAGCTTGTTCTGCATATGAGATGGAAATTGTGTCCCAGCAAAACACAAAAAGTAAATATTTAAAGGGGAAAAAAACACACACGACGAAACAAAATGCCTGCCATTTATGCTTCCATGGTCCACTGCCAAGCAGTTCCCTGCCCCTCTCTGGCTAGTGTTTAGTGTGCCATATGGTTTGAGACCAGGGGATCAAACCCCTCTGTGGTTGTGAAAAACATCAGTCCATTTGGCCTGGCCTTTCTCTCCCTGCATTTGTTGTTCATTTGCAAATCTCTCACTTCCCCCAGCCGACTGCCATTAGTGTATTTACAGGTTTTAGATTTCTGAAGGGATTTCTATCACCAGGCTCCGAAGACCATCTCTGGAAGCAAGGGAGGCCCATGGACCCTTGCAGGGACATTGAAGAACAGAGCCCCAGGACACGTGTGATGCAGAGTTCACTTTTTGATGCTTCAGTGATAAATATTTCCCAAAAAAACTCAGGCCAAAAAAATAAGAAAGGGATTTTGGGAGCTAGCCATCGTCCCACTTTGGCATCCACCTGGGACCCTGCCGAACCAGCATCTTGACAGGCGAGACTTGCCAAAAAGGGACGGAGGACTGGAAAGTATTTAGGGGAGGGTGTCAGAGGCAAGAGGACGATATGCCAAAGACTAGTTAGGACAGAGCCTCGCCCAGCTCTCCCTCCGCAGTGACACTGTTGCCCTTGTGTTCGTGTTGAAGAGTATTCTAACAAATTGTCATAAGAAATGAAACAAAGTCTTTGTATTTTATACAAAGTCTGACACTTTATGATCCCCAATTCTTGGGTTGGAAGCACAGCACTGATGTAATAATTTGGGAGTACAAGATTCAAAGGGACATCTTTCCTGCTAAAGGAGCTCGGATAAGCAGTTCTCACCACATAACATGTGGTTCCAAATCAGGCTCCTAAGCCTTTCGTCCATCCCTTTTTCCCATCATCTGTCACTTTTTTTTTGCCTTGTGACATTTCCAGAGGTAGAGCCATATGGGGAAAATTCCCTTTTTATTTCTCACTCAGTTATATTCAGTTCACACAGGGATTCTGTTTGATTCAGAATCTGTAACCGTAACACATTTGGTTGGTTGGTTGTGATTACTTAGCAGGATTCCTAGGATATATATGGATGAGCTCAGGGGCTAACAGATGTATGTTCATCTTTGAAGAGAGAGGAAGACATAGTACCAATCATCACATTTATTTTTTGCAGCTTCTAGCCTCACAGAGAGGCTGTCACCATCCTGATTTGGAAGGTTCCTGATTTGGAAGTATATGTATCAACTACACTTCTCTGTTGTAATAAATCTTGCCTTGAAGTTGCAGGATTATTGAGGCGAAGGGATTTAGGGATCTTAAGAAGTCATTTTTGCCTACCCTGTTCCCCCACCCTCACATCTGGTCCTTTGAGTACTCATTTTCAGCTTAGACTTTTATGGGACCCCTCAGATGTCATAGTATTTCTAGCATTACCGAGACATGTGAATGCAATTCACAAGACCAGAAGTGGTTGTTCACAATTGGACATTAGCCCTGGGGTGCATCCTAGGAACAAGCTCTACCTAGATAACACAAGTTAGCACCACACACACAGCTACCTAAGAATGGAAATTCGTACCCACAGAGATGGGTATGAGCCACATGTAAAGGAAAACACAGAAGAAGTTGCCCCCAGGCCTGAGAAGGAAGCCCCACTTTCATCAATGCTAGGAAACAGCCACCTCCCTCACGCCACAATGGGTCAAGCAATCCTAACTGTGACATACAGAGGGTGTCAAAAAATGTATTCACATTTCAAGGGAAGAACTGTATTAAAATTATACTCAGTATATACTGATAACATTTGTCATCTTATATATTGTATCTTGTGTCTCTTGTAACTATGGAAGTCAAATGTGACTTGAGTATTATAATTTTAATACATTTTTTTCCTTTCTTAAAATGTATATACATTTTCTTTGCACCCTCTCTATATAAAACCAAAATGAAGCACTAAGTTCTTTTTTGAAATATAGTAGAACCTCCATAGCTGACCACCTCCTTAAGTTGACTTAATTTTCATAGACTGGACATGCACCCCACGTACGTATCAGTACAGGAGGCCTAGTTGCTTATGTTGACCACCTCCATATGTTGACCAATTTGTTACAGTCCCTTGGGTGGTCAACTTACATAGGTTCTACTGTATTAAAATTATTTCAAGTCTATAAGTTTTTCTCAGAGCACTATTTTGTCCATAACTCATAGATTTTGATATGAAGTATTTTTCTTTTCCTTAATATCTAGATAATTTATCACTTAAAACTTGCCTTTTTTCATCTAAATAGGTACAGGTTGAGCATCCCTAATCTAAAAATCCACAATCAGAAGTGCTCCAAAATTCACAATTTTTGAACACAGACATGATGCCACAAGTGGAAAATTCCACACATAAATATCTAACACATACTTTGTTTGATGCACAAGATTATTGTACATGTTGTATAAAATTACCTTCAGGCTATGTTTATAAGGTATATATGAAACAAATGAATTTCATGTTTAGATTTAGATCCAATTCTCAAGATTTCTCACTAAGTATATGCATATTACATATATGCAAATATTCAGAAATCGAAAACACTTTTGGTCCCAAGCATTCTGGATAAGGGACACGCAGCATGTACCACCAGATTTCCCAAGACGTATGCCAGCTCAGTCCCCCCCACCAGCATCAGGTGATACATCAATTTGCCCACACCTTTACTATCATTAGTATTTTTATCTTTTGCCAAATGGATTGGCAAACAATTGAGTCGGGTTTTTTGAGACTTTTGTTGCCCTCAGTAGAGTGCCATGGCGTCACAAGTTCACAGCAACCTCAAACTCTTAAAAGCTCAAGTGATCCCCTTGCCTCAGCCTCCCTAGCAGCTGGGACTATAGACGCCTGCCAAAACTCCCAGCTATTTTTATAGATGAGGTCTCACTCTAGCTCAGGCTGGTTTTGAACCTGTGAGCTCAGGCAATCCACCTGCCTCAACCTCAGAGTGCTAGGATTACAGGCAGGAGCCACCACACTCAGCCTAGAACTGAGTCTTATTATTGTTATAACTAACATTCTCCCAACTTCTAGTAATATTGACTATATATTCGATATTCATTTTTATTTCAACTTCAGTGAATTCTCCACTTCTCTACTTTTATTTTTGCTTAATAATTTGTAAGAAGTTCTCAATATTGGAGATATTAATCTTCTATCATGTGTGTTTGAAATATTTTCCCTAGTCCCATCATCTCTGTCAATATATTTGTACTGTTTTTTGCCGTGCAAAAATGCCAATTTTGTATGTAGTCAGGGTTATCAGACTTTTCCCTTAAGACTTTTTGGTTTCCCGTCTTGCTTAGGCCTCTCCTCATAGAGGTTTAAAAATATTGTCCTAAATTTCTGATTAGAATTACTTTCAATTAGTTCTTAATTTAGAAAGTTTTATGTGTTTATAATACTGTCTTTCTCTTATACTAGGATTAGCAAATTGTAGACCATGCAAGTTTTCATAAATAAAGTTTTATTGAAACACACACATTCATTTATTTACATATTGTCAATGGCTGCTTTTTCAGAGTTGAGTCATTGCCACAGACAACCTATGGCCCGTCTAGCTTAAAATGTTTTTTATATCTGGTACTTTACAGAAAATGTCCGCCAACCTTTGCTGTGTGCAAGAGTATGAATTTCTCCAAGATCATTGATCTCTCCTTTTGTTTGGATCTTAATTTATTTCATTCAGTAATTTTTCCTCATCTTTAAAAGGGAGGTACTTGGCTTGTTGTTGCCAAAATTAAATAAGATAATTATCATAAAGCATTTAGCAGAGTGCCTGGTTCAGAAAGCTCTTAAAAAATAACAGTCATTGTTTTATGCTGGGACAAAGCATAAAACATAATTCTTGTCATTCTGAATATCTGGATCACTATAGATTTTCTTTGTTTTTAAGTCATCAGCTGGCTTATTAGAATATTGTTCCTGATTGTAAACTTAATATGAATTCATGCTAGAGATTTTTTAAAAGGAATAAGAGAAGGAAAATTAAAATTAAAATCCTCTCCTGACCCCTTTATCCAGAGAAACTAGCACTACTACTAGTTGATGTCTGTCTAATCTGGTTTTATTTCCATAGGCACATATATATACACACACAACAGGCATTAAGAATTCCATGATATATGAGTACAAGAGACATCAAATTTCTTTTCTAAATCAAATCTAAACCTGGTTGAGCCTGGTGACAAGGCCAGTGTCAGCTCTTCGGGGGCTCCGTCCTATGCCTTCTATTGCATGAATTAAGAGCCCTGGGCCATTGTGTTTCTGGGGACCTGGTCCATGCTGCAGGGTGGTCACTGCTGTTACTATGACTCCATCAGCTAAAGGAGAAGCAGCCACTGGACAGCAGTCCTTCACCCTGTATTGACACCTGCCCAGATGGCATAAGGATGCCTCTCATGGTGGTCCTCTCTGCTGACCACCGGCTGAGCTCCAAAGATCTTTGCTGCTATTCCAAATCCACAGCTTTGCCCCCACACCCAAAGGCACACAAGAAGCCACCAACCTGTCACCATGCCACCCCTACACCCTGTCTGAGAGAGAGGCTTCTGTCCTCTCACCAGTCTTGGAGTGTCTGTTGGTCCATTGTTTCCTGGCTGGGCACCTTGCCCCTCTCCACTCTGAAAGCACAAAGGTCCCTTCCAGCTTATTCATCATAGGACTGACCCTCCTAAAGAGACTCCCCCATGGTCCCTGAAACATTTTAAAGTTTTAATGTTCCTCCTTCAGTAGGGGAGCCCCCTTTTAAGAGGAAGAAGGGAGATACTTTTGTTTTCCCTTGGTATGTCTGTATAAACAAAAAATTTAAAAAGACACTAGTTGCTTTTTTTTTTTTTTTTTTTTTGAGACAGAGCCTCAAGCTGTCACCCTGGATAGAGTGTCGTGGCATCACAGCTCACAGCAACCTCCAATTCCTGGGCTCCAGCGAGTCTCCTGCCTCCACCTCCCAAGTAGCTGGGACTACAGGCACCTGCCACAATGCCTGGCCATTTTTTGGTTGCAGCCGTCATTGTTGTTTGGCGGGCCTGGGCTGGATTCGAACCCGCCAGCTCAGGTGTACGTGGCTGGCGCCTTGACCCATTGAGCCATAGGTGCCGAGCCGCTAGTTGCTTTTTAACTTGAGATAATACACTAACATTGTTTTACAGCCTATTGTTAAGGTAAAGTAAATATAATGTAGGCATACATCCATATTCTTAACCTCTAAAAATCATTTTAATATATATTAACATAATTATATCTAAGTATTATGTATGCTATAAATATATAAAAACGATAATTTCTACTAAATTGTAAGAACGTTCCAACATTTGGGCTCAACCTTGGATTTTTTCATACTACTCAGCTTCAGCCTCAGACTCAGGAAGTCCAAAGAACTGAATGAGGATTTCACTATCATTCCTAGTATTCCAAATTTGGGCGTAATCGATAATTGTGAGATCCCAAAGAGTTTCATCATATCTAATCAGTATACCAACACCAGTACAAACAATGCAAGGCCTTTCATATACATTGGTTATCACTACTTTATTCATATTTAGGTCCGAGTAAGCATTCTGAATATAACAGCAGTAAATCTCCTAATGTGTTTTATATCTTAAATGCTATCAGCCGTTTGATATATAAATGAATTATTACCACTTCAAGAGTAAACTGAAAGAATAAATTAGATAGTCTGTGAAAACTATTAATTTCATATGCAAAAACAATTATTAACTTTCCAATCGTAAATAGAGAAATAGATGGCTAACAGAAATTTTTTTTTTTTTTTTTTTGCAGTTTTTGGCTGGGGCCGGGTTTGAACCTGCTACCTCCAGTATATGGGGCTGGCACCCTACTCCTTTGAGTCACAGGCACTGCTCACTAACAGAAATATTAAGAAAGGGCATTGGCCGGGTGTAGTGGCTCACGCCTGTACAAATCCTAGCGCACTGGGTAGCTGAGGCAGGAGGAATGCTTGAGTTCACATGTTCAAAACCAGCCTGAGCAAAAGCCAGACCCTGTCTCCACTAAGAATAGGAAAACGGAGGCAAGAGGATCACTTGAGCCCAAGAGTTGGAGGTTGCTGTGAGCTGTGACACCACGGTACTCTACCCAGGGCAACAGCTGGAGACTCCGTGTCAAAAAAAGAAAAGAAAAAAGAGGGGGGTATTTGCTAAGATTCTTTAGAAAGAACATTGTTGCTTTTTAATGCCAATAATCATTTATAAAAATTTCACTACCATAGGGGAAAATAATAATCATTAGATTATGCTGTAGTTTTAATATTTGGAGAATTATTTGGAAGAGAAATGCTAATAATATTAAAACAAAACAAACTTTAAGAACTATATTTCATTTTTGTTTACTTAATTCTACATAGGTCATTAGCCTGTCAAGGAAAGATTCCATTTAAGTCTTCTTATCTTTGGGATAAATTTCAAGCAGAAAGTCATCTTTGGCACCTCAAAATTTCATATGGAGGGAAATAAATCCAAAATAATGCAAACAATATGCCTGACAGACCACGATCAATCCAGATGTAATGCGGGCTATGAAGTGAATGAGTAAGAGATGAAAACTGCTCACGAAAAATAAGGCACCAAAGCACACAGTCTCACTAACGCAATTTTAAAACAATAGAAGTGAAACAAATTCTTTTCAAAGAACTTGGGGTTTTAGATCTATGGACACTAAAAGTTGAACAAAAAACTCCTCAAAATGTTGCTCTACTGAAAACTGTTTCCAGAAGACAAAAGGACTTTTGTGACTGAAGGTGCAAAGTTTCTTCCAGAAAACACGTTACCCACCGACAAGCTTTCTTCCTGCATCTGCGTGCACAAAGTTTAACGGTGTTATTAAATGTGCCACTTTTGTATTTTTTTTCCATCCATTTGACAGCGGGGTGGATTAATGATGAAGCCAAACGTGCTCCATCTTTATTTTGTTGCCAAAAGGCTGTGGTTCTTCCCAACAGAGTGAATCTGATTGAAGAAATATTTATAAAATGCAAAGTCCACCCAGAGAAGTGTCGGGCGATTGTCTCCAACAATGGCACAAACATGGTGAAGGCTACGAGTGATTTAGGAATCACAAGCATCCCACGGTTTGTTCACACTCTTCAGCTGTGTGTTAAGAAAGCAATTATGGCACAGAATTGCTATTTGTAATCCCCAGCGAGTGGGCTCCTTTCATCATTCTCTTTTATCCAAAGATAAACTACATGACATAGAAGAAATTTTGGAACCCTCTTATCATGTAATTTAACAAAATGTTCCAAGAAACTGGAACAGTAGCTATTATGTGTTCAAAGGCTGCTCGAAGAACAAAGAAGCCTTAAAATTTTACCATTAGGAAGCAATGCCTATTTAGCATAGCGTACTGTTCCCTTGCAAAGAAATTAGCTCCTTTGCTGGAATGTGCTGAAGAACTGGCCTGCTTGATGGGCTTTCGGAGGTAAGTACTTCTTTCGGAGGTAAGCACTTCTTTCATTCTTCAACTTGTTTTAAACCCTCCTGTTTTCCCTACTGGAAAGGTGCTGAGATTGGCTTGTTCGCAAGAAGACCTGAGGTGCAATGGCCCTTCAGAGGCACAGTGTTATCACAAAAGCCAATTCCAGTGTCCCACTGCTAACTTTTTAGAGCAAATGTTTAAGACAAATTTTTCCTGAGCATATGCAAAAATATCAGAAATAAAGATGACGGAGTGAAGGCAACAATTTGAAGTCTGCTACTAAAATATTCCAAAGCCTCTTCAAGCAGAACATGAAGTTTCCATTTGGGGGGCTGCTTCATTCCTGGTGACCAAATAACTTCAAGCCCAGGAAGTGGAAAAAGGAGAACACTTGTCTTAGCCAGTTACTATGAGTTTCCCCTTCTCAGCGGGGAATACTATCCAAGACCCCCAGTGGATACCTGAAACCATGCATAGAGTTGGCCCTTGAGCAACATGGTTTGAGCTGTGCATTCTGAGTTCCACGTGTTGAAAATGTTGAAAACATTCTAAAGAGTGAAATCATTTGTTTCTTCCCCAGTAGGATTCTTTCTGACTCTGGGACAGACTTGGCCTCTTGGGTTAGTGTCCCTCTCACACTGATCCTGCTGTGGTCATCTTTGTCTACCCTTGTAACTTATACACAGATTTTTTTTTTCAACTGAAAAGAAGACCAAAAATGCGGTATTCCCAGAAGGGAAACCCACACATGTGGAGGACTGACTTTTGCATCTGCAGGTTCCCTGGGCAGACTGCTGGGTTTGAGTATGGGATTGAGGCATTAGGGGATTCTCAAACCAGGATATTGAGGGCAACTACTATATTTTTCCATATATATATATATATATATATATATATATATACACACATGCCTATGACAGAGTTATAGCATGTGTAGTTATATACATACCTGTGATTTACAAATCAGATGTAGCAGGAGATACCGCAATAACTAATTTAAAAACTAGACCAAACATAACAGTATACTGTAATTCTAGTTATACAAATGTGGTTTTTGTCTCAAAATATCTTACTGTATCATACTCATCTGTTTTCAGACTGCATTTGACTATAGGTGACAGAAATGGCAGAAAGGAAGCCACAGATAAGACTCCAGTACTTGTGTTCAAAGCAGGATATCTCAACTACTCTCAGCACTACCGACATTTTGGACTGGATGTTTCTTTGCTGTGAGGAACTGGCTGTCCTGTGCATGTTCACAGGATCCCTGGCCTCTGCTCAGTAGATGTCATTAACTACCCTCCCCCACTTTCCAGACATTGCCTACTGCTCCTGGGGGGCAAGTCACTCCCAGAACCACTGGTTTAGAGGAAGGAAAACACACTCACATGGTACTGGCATTTTTACATGATAACTTCATGGTGATGTTCTCAGGGGGACCTCTCCAGGCACCAGTGGAAACTGACGCTGACAAAGAGGCCAAATGCTTTTAGTGGCTTTGCTGAATAACAGATAGCTGTAAATACCTGGGTTTACGTCTGGGTTCTCTATCCTGTTCCATTGGTCTATTACCTACATTCTAAATGTTGTCTCTTCCCTCCCTCTTCCCTTGCCAAGCATAGATATTCAAATTTGCAAAATGTGAACATACTTATGTGGGCATTGGTCTGTAACACGTGCTAAGCTGCCTCTGTGTCTTGCTGATGTCATGTTATTCCATTCATTCTTGAAATGAACTTGCCAGGTAGGCAACATCTCTATGTTGTCCATAAGAGATCTGAGGTTTAAAAAATCGGCTAAGGTCTGAGGTTAGTGAGTAGCAGAGCCAGAATTCATATCCGGTTCTGCCTGATTCCAAAACTCTTGCTCTTATTTCCCATGCCACAGGGCATAGCAATATTGAGCCTCAGATACTCGTGTTTCCTTGTGATCCTCTCCCACCCCAGGCCCCACACCCACCAGCATGAAAAGCCCATGATCCTCTTCACGCTGGGTTCCAAGAAAACTGCTGAAATTAATTATTTGGATGACTATCTTAAAACACCTGGTTCACCTCCTCATTCCCCATGTTTTATGGCAGAGAAGAAAGGGTGGGTGGTAAGGGAATGAAAGGGGAACTAGGCTTCCTAGTCTAAGAATCACTGCATGTTACCAAAGTAAGTGCTCAAGTCTCTTATTCTCCAACTCCCTTTTGGCTTTCAGGTTTCCATGGTGGCTCCCGAGAGAGGTGTCATAGCCACACGACATGGGCAGAGCCTGGCCCCAACCATAGGCTGTGTTCCCACTTGAAAACATTTGAAAGAGTGAAATAATTTGTTTCTTTACCAGTAGGACTCTCCCAGACTCCAGGGCAGACTTGGTCTCTCGGGATAGGGTCCCTCTCACACTAATCCTTCTGTGGTCACCTTAGTCTAGCCCTCACTGGGCTCTCGCAACTAGTGTCGCTATAATTGAATAATCATCATACTGAAACTGAAAAACAGGTTGCCTCACCACTCTATTAAAATTCTCAGTCTTCCAGGGTGAGAAAGTGAGCAGTCCTTTTCCAGGCGCCAGTGAATACCAAAAAGAGACAAGGAGTTTGAGGAGTTTAAGTGGCTGTGTTAATTTGTTAAATTTGAGAAGCCCGGTGCAGTGGCTCATGCCTGTAATCCTAGCACTCTCACAGGTGGATTGCTTAAGTTCATGGGTTCAAGACCAGCATAAGCAAAAGCGCCCTTCCCCCCCCCACTCCCAGGTTTAAAAAAAAAATAGAAAAACTAGCCAGGCATTGTGGCAGGTGCTTGTACTCCCAGCTACTTGGAAGACTAAAGCAAGAGAATTGCTTGAGCCCAAGAGTGTGAGGTTGCTGTGGGCTGTGATGCCACGGCAATTTACAGAGAGCAACAAAGTGAGACTCCGTCTAAAAATAAACGATTTAAAGATTAAAAAAAATAGAGAAGAAAGAACATTCTGTACCTGATGACTTGTATCCTATTTCCAAAAAAGTCACTTTTCATCAGGTGACCCCGGGGAACTTCCTTAGCATTCTCGTGAGGATCACATAGAATAGATGTGTCTTGGCCTGTGAAAATCATGACGTTTCATTCGAAGGCAAGTTACATATTAGTAATACTCATAATAGCACTTTTTGGGCTGTGCCTGCGGCTCAGTGAGTACGGCACCGCCCCATATACAGAGAGTGGTGGGTTTGAACCCCGCCCAAGCCAAACTACAACAAAAAAATAGCTGGGCCTTATGGTGGGCGCCTGTAGTCCTAGGTACTCGGGAGGCTGAGGCAAGGGAATCGCCTAAGCCCAAGAGCTGGAGGTTGCTGTGAGCTGTGATGCCACAGCACTCTACTGAGGGCGACAAAGTGAGAGTCTGTCTCAAAAAAAAAAAAAAATAATAATAGCACTTTTCATCATTTGACATACTATATACCCAATATTTATTTTGTTTCTTTTCCTATATCTACATTTTAGCAACCCTTCCAACCCAATACCCATGTAGCCCATGAAATTTCTATTCCCTGAAGAACTTTAAGAGAAGGGCAGGTAGGTCCCCATGAATATGGGTTTACTCATAACAAGGGTGGAAACCAAGGAACTCTCATCATTACTTTAAGTCCTAATTCTATGATTTTATGGCTCTTCATCTTATGTCAGTTCCATTGGGACAGGCCACTCACAATGTTGAGATCAGGGATCAAAGGTTGACCCTCCTTTAAAAATACGTAAAAGGCTAGTTCAGAAAATTTTAAATATTTGTTATAGACTTGTTCCCTCATCTGTCTTGGGGGAAAAGGTGCATTTACTGATCATAGATTGAGCAACGGGCCCCTCCAATACTCACGAGGCACTGAGTCTGCCCAGGATGTTCCTAAACAGCCTTGAACTTGACGGTCCGCCCAAGGCCTTTCCAGGATCCCAGTGACTAGCCATCAGTGGAATCTAGGGCTGCAATACTCAGTCAGCATTCAGCTTGGACAAGCTGTCCCCTCCTTCCTCCTTCCAGGAAAACATATGGTGAGAGCTGCTTTTCTTGGAGCAAACCCTTAAAAGAAAACAAACTTTTCATTACAAAACATAAAAAAATAAAAAACTTCCAGTAAACCTGTCTTCTTATTTCTAAGAAAATCACTTTACAGCTTAATTTGGCATTTCCCATCAGAGTCATCACTTCTGTGACCGGAGAAAGTGCAACTGATGAAGAGTGTTGAGGAGGCTATGGTGAGTGTTGGCTGGAGCACCCAGGTGCGTGTGTGTGCAGGCACATGGACACATCGTGTGTACACACCCATGTATGAAAGGCACCTATGTAGTGTGTCTACTCATCACCAAGAGCTCTGCTCAAGAACATTCTCTTTCCCAAAAGTGGCCAAATCATGACATTGTTGACAGCCCAGCCAGGCAGCACCTGATGAAATTTTTGGCCCTAGCAAGGACAGGTGTTGATGCTCCAGCCTTCTTTGGCACCTCTGAATACTAAGCGAGCTCTGTGCGAGTGTCTGGGGGTGGCGGCAGAGGAGAAGGAAAAGGCAGCCTCCCTGAGTCTTTGCTTCTTTGCTTCTCATAACAAAGATGGGACGCCAACGCCAGCATCAGAGCTGGGGGCAGCCAAGAGTCAGTCCTGAATTAGATAAATGTTAATTGTGCCGAAGCAGAATGGCCAGTATCACTTTTGTCCCGGGTTATTTGGGTCATGTCCCATAGGAAGGTCCTGCTTCTTTCTTCATTTGCAATGTTTAGTGTGGTATTCTCAAAAACTGAGTGGCAGTTTCAATAACACTATGTTCTTCTCCTCGTTCTCCAGATACTTGCAATATCAGTCCCAATGATAGAGGAGCTACTTCCTTTAACTTATCTACAAGTCAAGATTTTTCTTCAAGCCCAGGCATGCCTGCCCCTGAGAAAGACCCCTGTGTGACATCCCTCAGTACCTGGCGGATGGGGAGATCAGCCCTATTCGCTGGGACCCACCTCTGTTCACAAATGCAGCTCTCGTCCAACGTAGAAGTGTGGAGGGTTGAGTAGGTAGCTGTGAGCAGGGAGGTGGTATCACCTGCTGTGAGCCACAAGCCCGGGGAGAAGTGTCCACACCAGGAACTGAGCAACATGTCTCATGCCTGTGGAGTCAGCACTCAGCAGTTGACAGCTAGAATTTTTCTTATAAGATATTAAACATTTTGGCCTTTAGCACAAAATGTTCTGCTCAAAATGAAATTGTGGCTATTTCTCCAAATAAAATAGAGCCAAAATCAGAGGGGGGCAAAGTGTGTATGTGATGCATGTTCTCGATGTTCTTTTGAGAAAACTGTCTCCTTTATCTCTCTGTCCAGGAGCCATCAGTGGATCAGCGTCCTAGCCCTCACCAACCATGCAGGACCTTTGTGAGAGCGAGAGGAGGTGTCCCCAGTGGGCAGGCACGGCCCCTCACCAGAGCATACGCAGCAAGAAGAGGACAGGCAGAATCTAGTGCCCCTGACTAGCAGGTTCTTGGTGCTGTGCATAAATTGCATAACTGGACACAGCAGTGATGGTATATCTGAGATTGAAGCAAAGATAGGGCTCTTCCATCAGCTCAGGATGCTACCAGCCAGGCATGGCCCCACTGGTGCATTTCAAAGAATTTCCCCCACTGGTAAAGTTGTCTCTAGTCACCACCAGAGCTGGAGCTTCTTTAGCATTTGTCAACTCAGCAATCAGAGTGCTCCTGGTTCTCCTTTTCCCTTATGTCTCTTGCCTGTGGCCAATCTAACATTTACCGGCACCCTGGTACCCAAAGGGTGCCTGATAAATGTTTGGAGTTGGTGGAATGACTTTGCTAAAATCCCGGCACTCTCAGAAGATGTGCCTCTGTTGACCCCTTTGTTGGGAGGGTTGCATGTGGAGATGGCTTTCGGAGATGCATCTTGATTTTCACGAAAATCTACAAATTACAACAGAAGAAATCTTCACTCCCCATACTTAGTACCATGCAGGCCATCCACACTCACAAGCAGCAGAAGAGGGAAAAATGAAGGCAACAGGTCAAGACCAATTTAAGTTCATTTCACCCTGGCAAGACTCCTTAAGAGAAAAGAAATAAATGTGGATTGGAAGTCACTCAACCACAACTCTGCAGAGGTCCCTACCTCTACCACCGCGTGTAGCTTCTGCCCCCAAAACCTTCCACACGATTGTCATAGGTATTTTCTGTGGTTTCCTCTGGAAAAAAAAAAAAAAAAACAAGCTCAGATACATAGTGACTAAATTGCAGAGACATTTATTGGCTGCAGTTAACCATTTCCTCTTGCGCTTAGAGCAACTTCCCTAATTATTAAATTGTTGATAAAAATCACTTCAATAAATGTGGTTTTTCAGACCAGACCAACTCTGGGGAGGCAAGAACAGATACTGGGACATGTGCTATAGTAGTCCTCTAAGCCCACTGCTTATTATAGCATTAGAGTCGAAGCCATGTTGAAATCCACCTCATCACCACAAGGTTACACAAGGATGGGGCCACCTAACATCACTATGAATAGAAAAACAACAGCTCTTTTGTTCCCTTAGGAACTCAACCTCATTTTCACAGCATGTTGAAAGCTTTAAGTGCTAAATACATTGATTTACTTTTTGTGAAAAAGTGGTTATTCTCTCCCTAACTTTGCCCTTGTTCTTTCGTTAGCACTGGCAGGTGAACTTGTTCTCGCCAGTTAAGTCACCCAAGAGATTTCAAATAAAAGGTTCCCGTATGTCACTTAGTAGGGAACTCTCCTGGGAAAACACAAGTGGGCTGATGATAGTGCCATGGAGCTCAGTCCTCCACGCAGAGGCAGGAGTTTGCTGAGACATCCAGCTGGGATGGGAAGATGGAAACAGGCAGACCTCTCAAGTGAGAATGTCTACCGTTAAGGACCTCTGGCCACTTGTGAGACCTTACTAAAGAAGGATAAGGTGAGGGGAAGGAAAGAGAAAGAGAAAGGAAGGATGGAGGGAAGGAAGAAAGGGAGCAAGCGAAGGAGGGAGAGAGGGGAGCAAGGGAAGAGAAGTGGGAGAAGAAAGAGAGAAACAAAGAGACAAGTGTGGTCCACTCAAGTGTAGGCAAGTGGCTAGAGAAGATGCCTCAGATGCACAGAATTGGAGGGGAAGGTCCAGACCAGGGGTAGAGACGGCCCTCAGGTCTAGCAGACATCTAAGAGGGGCCAGGGATACATTAGAGTCAGTGCAGGATACAGTGACGCTATGAATTCCTTCTTGAAAGCCCACTGTGCAGCACAACCTTGTTCTAGGTGCCAAGAAATAGACAAGGTCTAAATACACAAGGTCCCTCTCTCGTTGGGCTTACAGCCTAGTGAGGGGACTCAGTAACAAAGAGAGATGGGCAAGTATCATCTCCCTTCAGGGACTGGTAAGTGCTATGCAGCCAAAGGAGGGCAACAATGGAGAGGGCAGGGATGGATGTGGCTGCTGTTTACCTGGGGTTCCTGACGGGGAGGCATTTAGTTGGAGCTCTATCAGAGAAGAGTTCCAGGCTTAGGGATTAGTGACCAGGACAAAGATCACTGGAACCAGGGACAGAGGTTCCTTGTCCAGTCACAGAGTGAGGGCATAAAGAGAAGGCTTTTGTTTGTTTGTTTTGTTGCAGTTTGGCCGGGGCCAGGTTCGAACCCACCACCCTCAGTATATGGGGCCGGCAACCTACTCACTGAGCCAAAGAGAAGGCTTTAAGGGGCATCCATGGGGATCTTTTGGGAGTGAAGGAAACCACAGCAAACTCAGGGTAGGCAGGGAGTTTTTGGCAATCAAAAGGGCCCAGGACTCTCAGCCTTCCCTCGACTCGATGCTGTAGTCCTAAGCTGTTTAGAACAGGATCTCAAATGCTGGGGAAGGTTAGCCTGAGCTGCCGTATGTAACAAGGTACCCTAGATTGGGCAGCTGATGAAGATCACACATTTATTTTTCAGTCTTGAGGCTGGAAGTCCCACATCAGGGTACGGGCATGGTTGGGGTCTGGTGAGGCTCTCTTCTGGGCTGTGTACCCTCCCTCACATGGCAGAAAGAGTTGGCTACCTCTCTGGTCTCTTCTTCCAAATACACTCACAAAGGAAATCATTTATGAGGTCCCCACCCTTATGACTCATTAATTCCTCCAGGCCCCACCTCCTAACACTATCACATTGGGATTAAAATTTCAACATAGGAATTGGGGGGCATGAACATTCAGTCCACTGCAGGAAACTCAAGCTCATCTCCATTCAGCCTCTCTAATTTCATGCAGCTCTAATGGAAGCATTGTTTTCCTTAAAAGAACAGAAATCTGTCTTCCTGCAAACCAACCTTTGTTTCTTGTTTTGTCCTCTGAAGCTTTAAGAATAAGTGAAAAGGGGCTGGGTGCAGTGGTTTACGCCTGTAATCCCAGCACTTTGAGAGGCTAAGACAGGTGATCACCTTAGCTCATGAGTTTGAGACCAGCCTGAGCTAGAGCAAGACCCCATCTCTAAAAAACAAAACAAAAAATAAAGAAAAAAAGTTGCCATGCCTTGTGGTGGGTGCCTATAGTCCCACCTACTCAGGAGGCTGAGGCAAGAGAATCCCTTGAGCCAGAGAAACAGGTTGCTGTGAGCTATGATGCCATGGCACTCTACCAGGCACAACCAAGTGAGATTCTGTCTCAAAAAAAAATAAAAATAAAAATAAGTGAAATACCTCTTCCCTATGAATGTCCTTCAATATTGACTATGGCTATTACTCCTTTCCATGAGATGATGGATGCAAGAAACAGTGGCTCCCAGCACCATCCCTTCCTAATCCCAAGGCCAGGGTCAGGGTGCTTGATCTCTGTCACCCTACTTTATGGGTGAGATAGTAAATGAGAAAAGTAAATGAGTTAATTTAAGTAAAGTGCTCGGCTGGTGACTGGCACAGAGGAGCACAAGAGAAAGCAGTTTCCTTCTCCAGGAGTTCCCTATTCTCAAAGCTAGGCATTGCTGGTTTCTTTAACAATTCCTCTTGAGATATGATTTCAAGAGCTACCATGGCTCTCTTCCTAAGTCAGTGCTCTGCATGGAGAAGGCCATGTTCAGCTCCATTCCCAAGATCATGAAGCCCAATGGTAATAAGCTGGACAAGCTCAAGTTGGGCATTTCCCTGGCCCTGCTAAAGCTGGAGGTGAACTCAGACCTCAAGGCTCAGCTCCAGGAGCTGTATATAACAGCTGCCAAGAAGATGCAAGTTGGTAGTGGTCAGAAAACTATCATAATCTTTGTTCCTATTCCTCAACTGAAATCTTTCCAGAAAATTCAAGTCCGGCTAGTAATGGAATTAGAGAAAAAGTTCAGTAGGAAGCATGTCATCTTCTTCATTCAGAGGAGAATTCTGCCTAAGCTTATAAGAAATAAGCACAAGTGTCCCAGGAGCCGCACTCTGACAGCTGTGCACAGTGCAATCCTTGAGGACTTGGTCTTCCCAAGTGAAACTGTGGGCAAAAGAATTCACATGAGGCTGGATGGCAGCCGGCTCATAAAGGTGCATTTGGACAAAGCACAGCAGAATAATGTGGAACACCAGGTTGACAATTTTCTGGTGTCTATAAGAAGCTCAAAGGCAAGGATGTTAATTTTGAATTCTCAGAGTTTTCAGTTGTAAACAAAAATGACTAAATAAAGTATATTCACAGTAAAAACAAAAACCTATTATGGCAAATTGTCTTCTGATGCTCTGTTGTCAAAGCAAAAGAAGAGAGTCAAGAGCAGGTGCACACCCACTCATGGAGGGAGCGGGGCAGAGTCTGCTGGGGTCAGAGCACCTTGGTCATCCGGGCCAGACATGAGCAACATGCATCTCTCTCTCTCTCTCTCTCTCTCTAACACACACACACACACACACACACACACACACACACACACACACACACACACACATAATGACATCTGTCCATTTCTAGCTTTCTATCACTGTCTGTTGCCCATGATCCCACAATAAGAAGTGGTTGTTAAATCCACTTCATCTCAGGTGATTGTCAATACCTCAAATTGTGGCCATTTGTCATTCTGACCCCCTCTACTTTGGGTTTTCTCTTTACCATATTTGCTCCACACTTCCAACCTTACACTCCCTCTGCGTGGAGACACAAATGTGACACTGGAGATGAATAATTTCACTTTCTCTTTCTCCTGTTATCTTTACACAACCTACATCCCAGCAGACGACTTCTCCCATCTTTAATCTTTCTGTATCAAATGGAAATTTAAAAATATACCTTCTTTATGGTTCTTGAGTAAAGTCTGCATTGCTATTATTTAATCTGAATTCCCACCCATACAGAATTGGGAAGGTCCATTGCCTAGAAAACAATTAGAAGAAATTCAGGGAAATAGGGAGAAGATATACCCTCCCCCCCAAAGCAATCTTGATGGCATATGCATGGGGGCCAGCCATGCTGAGTAGAGTTTTTAAGGTTTTCTTGGAAACTTGTAGGGCTCTCATTGTTTATGCTTTTTGTTAATCCCTGTCCATTCCCTGTAGTTACAAGCAGTAACGAATCTTAAAGCAAAGGAAAAATGGTAAAGGGTTTATGGGATTAGTTTTGGAGCGCTGGAGAGATATTCTTTATCCCTTTGCTTTTCTTTATAAGCAGGAAAGAGGCTCCTGGAAAAAAGTGATGAAGAAGGATCAGAAAGAACAGCAACTCCCTAAGACCCCTAGGAGAAAAATAAAAGGAAGAAATGTGGATTGAGCTTGGGAGGAGCTAAGAAGTTTACCTTCAGGCATGTCTCTTTCCCCCTGACATTAAGTCATAGAAATGTCTTGATAGACTTGGTTATGTGCTGAGCATATGTTGGAGGACACAGAGCTGTGCTACAGCAGTTTTCCCATCACAGTTCAGTTTCACAAGATAGCTAACCGTTCACTGAAGTGACATCAGTGGTACCCTCACTTCCCAGAACTGGAATGAATTCCCAAAGCAAATTTTTTGATGAAAGCTACAAATTTCCACCTAGCACTCAACCCTTTTCCACCTTTCATTCCCCACCTGTCAACATTGGCATAATAATCTACTGTAGGTTTTGTCCTCATCAGATAATAAAACCAATAACAATAGTACCTGCCAGCACGATTGAGGACTTAATGTGTGCTTGGCACTGTTTTATGTGCATTGCAGACTTTAGCTCATTATGCCTCACCCCATCTCCAGAAGTAGTGGGGCTACTCTTAGCACCATTTTGCAAATGAGGAAACTGAAGCTTAACATCACACAGCTACTTAGCAGGGGAGCTGGGATGTGCTTTCAGGCAGTGACTCCAGAGATCCGGACCTTATGAACACAAAAATGCCTGAACACTAAGAATCCTCCTCCAAACACATACTTCAGGCTGGGTTCCCTGCTTTCCCAGACCAATGGCTTTCAAAGCATTTAACCTCTGGGCACCTTCTACCAGGGAAACCTTGTAAGAAGCCCCAAATCTACATTAAACAGTTAAAATGGAGGTTCCCTGGTTGAATTAGAAGGATCCCTGCCCCCCCGCCCCACACCTCTCTCAGCTCCTCCCTTGTGTCCCAAAAGGCTCTGCAGAGGATTAGGGTTTCTGTGGAACACAGCTGAAAAACCCCTAGACCAGACTCTAGTTGGTCTTCCTCCACCAGCAAAATTGCCAGCTCAAGAGTTTCTCTTCAACTTGCTATCATAACTCCTGGATTTCCAGCTTGCTTCTAGGATAAAAATGAAATTCTTCACTTGGAATTCCAGGTTTCCCAAAACCTGTTCATCACACATCTTCCCAGGCTTTCTCTCTGTGCTTTCATCCCATCCAACTAAGCTCACCTCCTTGCCATCCTCAAGTAGGCGGAATTTTTTGAGCCATTTGGAATGACCTCTACTTTCTCTTAACTTCCTTAGAACCAAGCTGAGCATCACTTTCCATAAAGTTTCCTCTGACTGCTCCAGTCCTATTTGTCTTGATTATTTCTCAGCCCTCACTTTTGCCCTGCTATGTCACATAGTCACTAGCATACAATTTCTGCTGCTAAAACAGAGACCAAAATAACAATGATTTCAACAAGATGCCAGTTCATTATCTGAGGGTGTATAGGTATAGTAGCTCCACAGTGTGAGGACCCAGGCTCCTTCCACATTATTGCTCTGCTGTGCTCACTACTGGTCTTGTCCTCAGGGTGGACCATGACTCATGCCCCCCATACACACACCCCACTGCATCTCATATGCCAACCTTTCCTTTCCTAATCATATCTCACTGGCAAGATTAGAATGGGTGTTTGCAATTATAAGAGAGACTTTACCTAACAAATGCAATCAGTGAAATGTAATTCTTTGTACCCTCAATAAATCCCAAGGGGGGAAAAATAGAATGGGTGTTTGGAGAACAATTATAAATCTCTTCCACATTTAACTACTTCAGGAGAAAGAGACATCTTCTCTTTTCTCTCTTTTTAACTCGTAGAAGAAATGGAACATCTCCCATACCTTGTATCTTCTTCAATATCTGTCTAACTTCAACATCTTTCTACACACCTTGAATGTCATCATTAAATATTAAAGAATGAATACATAGGCATAGGAATTAATGAATAAAAAAACAGAGGCATGAACATTTTGGAAATAGAAGATAATGTTAAATTCCTTCTACCAGTGCTGAGTTTGAGATTTCCAACTGCTGGACTCTAAATCTAAAAGGGTTTTTACACAATTACTTTTAGAAAAATTACCTTAAAAGAGTATCTGAACAGGTAAGACTTTTCCAAAATCATGCACATGCACGCACCCACACACACACAGTTCCAACTTACTCAAATACAGAATCTGGGAAACTGCTTTATTTCTACTCCTACTTCGTTCCTAAGACAGTTAATATAATACAAAGTTAATAAAAGGTTTGTCAAATTGATACTTAAAATATAAAAGCATAGTGATAAAACTACCTTTTGGGGTACTGATCTATGACAATAACATTTTAAGTAATTCACAAGCTCTTTACCAAATGGTGAAAACTTTGATATTTTGACCAAGGTGATATTAACATATTTATGGGTATGAGCTTTAATCTGTGCAAAAGAGAATTTTCAAAGAGAATTTATTTTAAAAGATTTATTAAAGATAGTACCTTATATGTGTTTCTGGATTTACGGGTTGATCAATTCATCTCTACGTGTATTAGATGTCACAAATATTATACTATCCAAAGTTTTAAGAAGCTTTAAGGTAGATATAGTTAAGGAACAGTAATTTCATATACCCTTATTTGCCAGTTGCAAAGTATTTTATCAGTTCACATTTCTACAGCCTTGAATGAAGCCTGGGAAATAATAGCGGTAACAGAAAAGCAGCTTTTCTATTGTATCTAACCAGGCATTGTACTATCTGTATCTCATAGTCTAACAAGTCTATAGATGAGAAAAGCCAGGCTCAGAGAAATGAAGTAACCATTAAAAGTCATACAGAACTGTATTCAAATGGAGCCCATCTATTTACAAAAACCTTTGCTTTCTCAAATACAAAGAAGTCAAGTTCATAATTGTCATTTCTCTGCTACATACATGCCACTGCTACAATATGTCATATTGTTCCAGTGTCCCAAGCAGCTTTTTCCATGATGGCCTTGCCCCAGCAAGTGCCATTGGTGTTTATTGTACTTGTATCTCATAGCACAACCAAACAGATTACAGAGAGCGTGTCCACAGATGTCCCGTGGATCAGCTCACACAAAATCGTTTTTGTTGAATGGGACTCTCAGGAGACTCTGAGCACTCAGGGAGAACAGAACGGAAACAAGGCACTACAAAAAATGCTGCTATGGATGGAGGTCCCTCCAAATTCATATGTCACATCCTAACACCCAAGATGATGGTGTTTGGA
Organism: Perodicticus potto; assembly: GCA_963574655.1. Lineage (NCBI taxonomy): Eukaryota > Metazoa > Chordata > Mammalia > Primates > Lorisidae > Perodicticus > Perodicticus potto. The sequence goes on from CAUYRH010123087.1 coordinate 58,808, forward strand.
GATGGGACTTTAGGGAGGTGATAGGGTCATGAAGGTGGGCCCTCAAGAGTGGGATTAGTGCCTTATAAAATAGGCCTAAGAGAGCTCCTTCACCTATGGACAGCTACCTGAGAACACAGTGAGAAAGGGGTCTGGGCCAGTGGCACTTCCTGAGTAAAGGCCAATCTGCTTCCTCACTGGCTGTGGCTGTGACATGCATGTCCCACAGGGAAAATTGACAGAACTATCTTGTCATCTGAATCTGAGGCTCTGGCAAAGGAAATCCTGATGGTCAAGGAATGTAGAGCTCAGCCTAGACACAGTGGAAGGCTGACACCCCGCCAGCTCACTTACATTCTTTCAGGTCCCTCAAGTAAAAAGTGGGGATTTTCACTTTCCCTCAATTCAGAAAATAGTCCAATTCCCCCTCTAGAGGAGCTGGCTGGGCGAGACTGGTGCCAAATCACACTTACATGAAAATGTTCTAGGATTTAACTCTCCCCTAATGTTACATTCATGGAATAGGACACGGGCCAACATATCCCAAGTAGACCCAGCATGGCTGTGTCTGCAACGCTTTCTTTAGTAGAATGGATTCTCACACAGACCTGCATCTCCCACCAAAGCACTGTCTTTAAGTCTTGCTCAGGAAATGTCTCTCCCTCCCTGCTCCAGCCCAAGCTACTCAACAGTGTCACTATTGACATTTTAGACCAGGCAATTCTTTGTCATGGGTGCTGTCCTCTGATTGTAGGATATCTAGCAAAATCCCTGGTTTCTCTTCGCTAGATACCTCCCCAATTGCAACAACCAGAAATGTCTCCAGATATGCTGCATGTCCCCTGGGGGAAATTCCTCCCCAAGGCACACTTGGCTAAGAATTGTGAAAGTGTGAGAGTATAAGACATCCTCCAGAAACTCAACATATAGCTAGAAGGATAAGAAATAAACATGCTAAATTGCACAGTAAAGTATTTAACTAATAGCATATCAAGATAACAAGAGATGTCAGGAAGGGCTATGTAATTAATAGGATCTTAATTAAAGTTTTCCTAACACTTGCTACATTTTATAATATTGAAATTATTTTACTATCTGTCTTTCTTTGTTAATATGGGAGCACTTTGAGCATAGACACCAACTCTTTTTGGTTGACACTCGGCAGCCTCCAGAGCCCAACACAGTGTCTGGCATACAGTAGGCGGTCAAACATGTCAGGGGATAGCCTTGTGGTAGGCCAGATCCAAAGAAGAAGGAGAGTGTTGGAAGGAGCTCCCATCCAGGGGGTTGCAGGTTAACTGGTGACCAGGTTGGCTGGGGCAACTTGGATGTTTGACTATACTTTGTCAGGGGCTTTTAAAGGATTTTAAATTTTTGTTTAAAAAAAATGCACACACCTCTGAAGTTGACCACCCAAGAGACTGTAAAAACTGGTCAACATAAGGAACCAGGCCTACTGTACTGCTATTCACATGTGGTGCATGTCTGGTCTATGAAAATTAGGTCAACTTACGGAGGTGGTCAATGTCAGAGGTGGTCAACTATGGAGGTTTTACTGAGTTTAAAGCACACAAGTGCATGGGGAAGCTCAGCAGGATGAAGGTGATTTGTGAGAGGGACGATTTTGGAGGCATGCTCAAAAAGAGATATTTGCCATATCCCACAGCCCTCTAAGACACTAAGAAAGGGGCTTTATTGGGGTAGAAGGAAATCCTGGCCTGCTGGAGTAGGAATTCTAGAAGGCCCATAAGAATATAGGTATGAAGTAACCTATGTAGCCAACGACCAATAGAAAGAGACCATAAATGACCAATAGCAAAGGGAGGCCAATGGTAGACTTGCTGCCAATTTCAAAGGGAGAGGGTACTTATACCCCTACAGGCCTTTGCATTTCCCTCGCTCACACCTTTTCTCCTCCATGAGGGGGACCTACTTCCAACGCTCTTTGGAAGTGCTCTAAACTTGCCCTTTGTTCTTCCCAAATGAAATTTCACTTCGCTACACTGAAACATGCACAAGTTACTTTACTTCCTATTCACACTCCAGTTTTATTTGTAGTTTACACTCACTTTTACTTTCAATTACCACCATGCCTCAGTTGAACTAGCTAGTTCAGCTGAGTAATTGTACCAGGTCAACTAGGTCAGAGAACTGAGACCCCTGACCCCAAACATTCCTCTAACTTCATCCGTGACCTTGCCTCTGAGTTTAATTCCCCCCAAACAAGGCATGAGGACGGCTAAACTCAGCAGCAAATCCTGGGATATCTTCCCTGGGTCCAGACGGGCTATGCGGTGCCAGGCAGGGATGAACTTGTAGGAAGGAAAACACCCACTCAAATCTATTAACTCACTCCCCCCTTTTATCATTTGTGAAATACTTATTGAGCACTTTCTGTTTGCTGGGTGGTATCCTCGCTTCCAAGGACCCCACTATGCACACAACAGAAAAGGCCCCCACTCTCGGGCAGCTGACATTCAGGCTCCAGGCTTTAAAAACCCCAGGGAGCACCTGAGCTCCGCCATAGCTGCAGGCCCGGGCGGGTGAAGAAGGTGCATTTCTAACAAGATTCCAGGTGAGGCTGACTTGCTGGTCCACAGACCGCCCTTTGAGCAGCCTAAGGCTTCATCTCACAAGCAAAAAACACAAATTAGTTATTGTCAAGTGTTTGGGGTTGGTAGGTGGGCCAGAAAGAGAATCCTACTGAAGCATCTGAGAAAACAAGATGAAGGGCCTTTCCGGCTGCTGGGGACAGAGAAGCCTGGGGAAGAGAGGGACATAATGGGGCCCAGATAGAGCTCCTCTTTTCTCTGCTGTTTCCTGGAATTTCTTGGGAAGGCCCCGGTCACAGCCTCCGAGGGGCACACTCAGCTGCCCGGAATAACCAGGGGCCAACCGCAGCCCGCCGGCCCAGCCCCACTAGGTGGGCGACAAGGAGAAGGGCAAGTCGCGGTGGGTGGCAGCGGGTGGCTCGCTGCTGTTGGTGGGCCTCTCCCCGGGTTTGGGACCGGCTTGTGGGAGGGAGCGGGGCCTTCACAGCCAGCCGAGCCTCTGACCAGTTTATTTACTTAAACAACAAACATCCCGCCTGCATCGGGGCCGACAGAGGAGGGCAGTTCCTGAATGGGAAGAGACACTGTCTTCACAGAGGCCCACCCACGTCGCCGGGAGGGTTTAGGGCGGCCGCCCTGCGAGGAAATGACAGGCTGTGCGCGGGGAGTCCGCGCTGCCCAGGAATGTGTGTGGTGCCAGCCGCCACCACCAGGGCCCCGGGCGCAGCGCCCCGGCCCTGCCCGCCTTTCTCTCCGGCTTAAAGTCTCCCTTTATTTTGCCTTCTGAGTTTTTATTCTTCTCATCTGCAGTGGTGATAAAGAAAAGCAGATAATAAAAAAAAAAAGAAAAAAGAAAAAAATTTTAAGCTTTCTCCCTCAGAAAGGGAAAAAAAAGAAGGTTTGAATAAACAGAATGTCACTGAAAAGGCAAACAAACAAGGCTGCTTGTGAAAGAACCAGATGGACTTCCAAATGGCCTTTCTGATGGTGGCCGCCGGCTGTGGGGAGTTGTGGGAGGCTGTGGGGGCTGGGCCCGGGTGTCCGGGTGAGGCTGGCCAGTCAGTAATTTAGCTCTGGATCCTAAACCCTGTAGGTCAGCCTGTGGACACGTAGGCCATTCTGGAAACCTCAGCCCTCACTGAAATGGAATAAAATAAAACAAGCCCCCTCATTACCCTCCATGTTTTTTTTTTTCTTAGCATGTCCTGTGTAATTACTTTTTTTCTGACAGATGACCGATGTCTTGAATAAGGAATTGCTGACCAGATTTTTTTTATTCTTGTAAAGTTGAGGGAGGGCCGGGTGTTTGTTTATGTTTTTCATTTTTCTAAAGCTTTCCCAGACTTAGCTAAATGGTTCTGTGCATCATTAGATGGGTGGTTGGACTGGCCTTTTCTACTTATCTATTTAATTTGTCCTTTATCCATTAAATCAACTATGTTTTTAAAAATGATATCTGACTGATATCCAAATTCCTCCAACAGTTGTCCCAACACAGGATGATATGTGGCACACAGTTTGAAGGGGAAAATGTTCATCTTAAAAAACATTTTTCTATTCTCTAAGGATAAATCCTTTCTTTTTAAATAGTCTTGGTTTACAGAGCACTTTTAAGTTCACTGCAAAATTGAGCAGAAGGTACAACAGAGTGCCCGGTCCCCTTGCTCCCCCACCCCCCCAAGACTCCCCTGGTCTCAACACCCCTCACTAGCATGGTGCATTTGTTACAACTGACAGACCTACACCAACACATCAGTGTCACTGGACTCCACAGTTTACATTCAGGCTCACTCTGGGTGTTGTCCATTCTATGGATTTGGACAAATGTATACTGACACACATCCTCCATTATAGTTTCACTGCCCTAAAAGTCTTCTGTGTTCCACCTGGATATATTCTATTTTTCAAAGGAAATCAAGTCCAGTGTATGACGTATCTCCATTTTGACATTTATATGCCACTCATCTACAGGAAGAGAAACTTTTTTCTTGTCAAATCTTTAATTTCAAAAGGTATGAAAAATGGTGGTAGTTGCTCCAACTGCTGGCATACATGCTGTTGAAATGGCCCAGCAGGGAAGTCTGAAACACAAGCTGCTTTCCTTGGGAAGAAAATCCAGGTCCCAGGCCTCAGGGGCAGCTCAGTCACTGGTCCCTGTTGGTCTTCCAGATACCCCTGATTCTAAGAAGAAGGATGGCGTGGAGCCTTCAGTGCCCTGCGTGGCGACCAATACTTGAAATCTACCGTTGGAGCCTCCTTCCATGCCATGGGTATCTCAGGGCCCACTCTCAGAGCCTCAGCTGGCAGTGTATTTTGACCATGACCATGAATAGGTGCAACAGGAGATAGCACCTGAGAGGCAAAAGGGAGAGAGGCCAAAGATAAACCAAGCCTACCATGGAGAAGTCTCCAGACCCAGTTCTCCCACGATGCAGGCAAGATAGGCCAAGCAAAGAAGTGCAATGGCAGATCACAGCTTGGTACTTTGTGGGGGCTCATGGAGTTGGAAGACAGAAATTCTGGGTTCATATATTGGCTCCAATTCCACCGTCACTTACCAACTGGGTCTTGGGCAAATCTTTCTACCTCTCCAATCCTCCATGTCCTTCCTAAAAAGAGTAGTAATCATAAGACACAGATTACTTACTGTGGGGATTTAGAAAGCCAGTATCTATAAAGATACCTTTATCATGTTGCATATTTTTTCTAATGATGTTTATAAACCAATCTTATTCCTTTATGATTTCTCTGCTATAGAAGAAGCCAGGAGTGTGAGATAAATTTAGAGGATTGCCTAAAGATAGAGACATTTTGGGCTGGTTGCAGTGGACCTATAATCCTAGCATTCTGGGAGGCCAAGGTGGGTGGATTGCTTGAGCTCAGGAGTTCAAGACAAGCCTGAAAAAGAATGAGACTCCATCTCTAAAAAATAGCTGGTTGTTGTGACAGGTTCCCTATAGTCCCAGCTACTCGGGAGGCTGAGGCAAGAGGATCACTTGAGCCTGGGAACTTGAGGTTCCTGTGAACTGTGACACCATGGCACTTTACCCAGAGTGACAAAGTAAGACTCTATCTCAAAAAAAAAAAAAGGATAGAAACACTTAAAATTTTTGATGTAAAACAGGAAGGAAAAAAGGCAGGAGAGAAGAAAGAAAGGAAGGGAGGGAAGAGGGAAGAAGGAAAAGAAGGAAACAAAACCCAACACAAAACTTATCATACTTTCGTGATAGCACTGACAGAAGAATTTTGCAGCTATGCTGTTGTTTTCAGGTGGAGGCAATATCATTCAATATTATTTTCTAGCAGCAAAACTCCATTATGAGCTGTACTTATAAATGAGCCAGAAAGAGGGAAATCTTCATCAAGGCTTTCAACCTTGTTCATAGCAAAATTATAACATTACATCATGGCTAAACAATTCCAGAATGTCCTAATATGTGGCCTAGTTTCAAAGGACATGGTGACATTTCATCAAAACATAAATTCATGATTTCCCTAGTGTGGCTTCCTTTTCATTGGTTGGCAAAGTTAAAGGTTTGTTTTCTTTTTTCTTTTTTAAGTAACACTATGTTAGGCACATTTCTGATTCTTACCACATAGGAACAGAGCTACAGAAACCATGCCCAGAAGTGTTGTTCATTTGTTCATATTCCATTCCTAGAACAGTTGTTCCACATCTTTAGGGTTGTGTCAGAGTTTCCTGGAGGGCTTGTTAGACATAGTTGCTGGCCTCACCCCTAGGGCTCTGGTTCAGCAGGGGTAGGCCTGACAGTTTGTTTCCCACAAGTTTCTGGGTGATGCTGATGCTGCTGGTCTGGAGACCACTGGCTTAGAACAAGACTTGGTGTAGATTAGGTCCTCAATAAATATGTTGATTAAATGAAAAGGCAGGGTCTTGGGTTGTGTTTCTGCCAGTAAGGGATGGAGAAGGCTCTGTACTTTGGATTGCATTGCAGGGTTTCTAGGACTCAGGAAGAACCTTAAAAGGAATGGGTTCAGCCATAGCCAAAGGTAGAGTTTCCTTAAGGCCAGGTTTTATTAACCAAATCTACCTCAATGCCTAAAAGAAGAGCAATACATGTAGCATCCAATAACTTTTCAATTCACCCTGCCTTCTTCCCCCATGTTAGATAGTTCTAAGTATTTATCCAGGATTGTCTTTCCTACTTTTCTGTTTCTACAACCAAGAATTATTTTTGTAATAAGGACTTACGGGTCTTCATGGCCAACCTTGCATTTATTTCTGCTTTTTTTGAAAGTCTCCTTGGCTGCTCTCTTCTAAGGATGAAGAAACTGAGGCCAGCAAATGAGATTCTGAGACTTATCCAAAGGTGTCCCATGGTCGGCAATGTGATTATGCCTTCCCATGGCCAAAGGCTCTGCTATCCATAGGTCTGCTGCCCATCCATAGCACACACTGGTCACCTGATGAGTACACCTAGGCAGTGTGCTATTCCCATGAAGCACAGAGTGTCTCATTCAGGTGTAGAGATAGTAGACAATGAACCACAGGAATCTTCTGGACCTTAAGATAGAAGTGCCCTATCTCAACCCACTCAGGCAAGAATAGAATTATAGCAACTCTCAAGATGACATGCTCCCTAAACACACTGATCCCACTCACTGGGCCAGACCATAATAGCACTGAACTATTGATTTTCCAGGACCTCTCAAACAGCAAAGGGCATCAGCCAGAGGCTGAATAACAGAGTGTCTTCTTGGTGGACAGCTATGTTTGAGTGTCCTCTTTGATCCTGAGTTGAGTCAGGTTGTCCCTTTTAAGGAGCAAATCTTTGAAACTCTAAAAAGAGGCTGAAAACCTTAATGGTAAGGAAAGATAAGTACATGTGGGTTTGATAGTAAGACAAAGGACTGATCCTACCACCAGGCCATGGAAAAATACTTGCCAGTGCTTAAGAGGACAAGAGGTGAGAAAGAAAGAAAATGAAAATCATATTAGATTATGCTATGAAAAATTACCATTTTTGTTGCAAAAGTAGTTCAATACTGACAACTTCCTATGGCTCAACTTAGTAGATGAGGGAAGCACTCAGTCATTATCCATGAGCATATATACCATCCCGAGTCTGGGAGGGTAGTGGTTAGTTTTATTTCTAACCGCTTCCTTACACCCATGTGACCATTCTTCCTCAGTGGAATCAAAACAGGAGGTGCAAAGACCCTGAATTGACTAACTCACTTAGAGCTTAAATGAGAAGCAGCCTGTGCTAACACCTCATGCTCTTTGGTTTCCTTCCATTGGCCCCGGAAAATCAACTGCTATCAGCAGAACCCCTCTTTTGGTTAAGCTCAAGGAGCAAATAGTTAGCATCCTCTGTGAAGATGAGCTGACTCAAAACCAGTTATGTGCTAAGTGTGAGGGAAGTGCCCTGTATGGAAGAAAACCTGAAACTTTTGCAGGGGCCCAAGGCTAAGATCTCCTTGGCACTCTGAAGATTCACTGAAAAATCAATTTGCAGAAGGCCGATTCATTGCAGAAAAGGCAGGAGAATGTATTTAATGAATGTACTTGGGTACCTTCAGAATGAAGACCTCAGAGGGGAAATTGCCCATTTTTCTGTTGAAGTTTAATTAAATATAAATAGTGTTGTAGAAATAGGATTGGGCAAAGGGTCTGATTTAATGCTAATGGGCTGAGTGGGAAAACCCAGCAAGGCCTGTCTCGATTCTTCTCGGCCTCTATGAGCAATATTCTCTCCTTCATAGGTGTGGAGCAGCACCCTTTCTGGAGTAGGGGGTCTCATGACCTATAGTCTAAAATGTCGGTTGATAATTTCTTTACAGTCAGTTTTTACACAGAATATTTTTAGGTCTTATGGCTGGCTTTCAATAAAAGGAATTCTGGATTCCATGACCTGCTTTGGAGAAGAGGGATTCCAGTTCTAGTTTCTGCGGATAGATTCAAGGAAAAATAAGACTGAAGGCAAGAGGGCAAGAGAGAGCCAGAGGAAAATTTTTCCTTCTGGCCTTCATTTTGGAGAATTGTGGTTCTGATACTGATGGCATCAGTGAAGTTCAGATTTCACAATCCTACCTGTAACTGAATAACAAGATAAAGAACCATAACACATAGGATTGGAATATTTAAAGCACTATTCTTCTTATGTAGACCAAGAAGTCATGGCCCATGACCAGCCTTGAGCCTTTGGGAATTCATTTCACCTCCTCTGAGCCTCAGAACCCCCATCAGCGAAAGGAAGGGACTGGATTCAGATCATCCTAAAGGTGTTCCTCCCCAGCATTCGTGCATATTGTACATAATCTTATGAAATTAGTAATTCATTCATCTTCCAGAGCTATATCCTGGCTATCCTTTGGGACAATATTAAATAATGAGAGGGTATGTCAGGGGATGGACAATAATGTCATCCATGACCAAATAACTCAACATTTAAGTTCTATTGTTTCGAAACAATGAATTCCAACTCCTATGAAAGAACCCCCCCTAAACTTCTAGTTCAGATAGATGCTGATCTTATCCAAGAGGAACAAATGCAAGAGTCCCAGTTACGGTGACAAGTTTCCCTCCACCAAATACAGTGCAACCTGATCAAGCAGAAGATGTTGAATAAAGGAGCAAAAACTGCTGACTTCCACTCATTGAGTGAACTGACAGGAATGGACAACTTAGACATTTTGAAAAGTTTCTCTTTTAAAATTAATAACTTCAGTCCTAGATATAAGGGCCATTGCTTCATACTGGCAATTGAAAGCAAACTGATCACACCTCAAAGCTGTTCAGCAGCTGAGGTTAGAAGGTGATGGAAACAATATCGGTGTCATAGGCTCAGTCACATGTGCCATGCTGGGTGAGGCTGTATTTGTTATGTTTATGCTGCATGCTAGCACCTGCACAGAAAGAGTTTTCAACATGTGTTTGCCAAATGAACTGATAAATTACTTATTTTACAAGATTGTACACAATGCAAGTGAATCCTCCAATGCTTTAGAAATAAGATAACTTGAGTGCTTGGTAGAATTGAAGTCTTCCTGAACTATGAGGAAAAAAATTCAATTTACATTTATACAATATTCATAAATTATTTCTATCCCATCTTCAGACTAAATTTCTATAGTTTAAAAATTCATCCCATGACTCACAGTAGATTTCTATGTTTGAGATGCACACCACCATAAGTAGGCTTGAAAAGAACCACCCATCCACGCTTCTAGGTTTTTCTTTGTTTTGTTTTGTTTTTTGCCATTTTTGACTGGGGCTGGGTTTGAACCCACCACCTCCAGTATATGGGACTGGCGCCCTACTCCTTTGAGCCACAGATACCAACCCCACACTTTCATTTTTTTATCAAGTAATACGGGAAGTTAGGGAAGTTAGTGATTAACATGAGAAGGAAACCTTTTGTGTAAGTGTTTAATATTCTTTCACTATTTGGTTTAAATCTGTTTTTAAGATAGAGTACAGATGAGATTGGGATTTTTTTTGTTTAACTCTAAACTTTTTAACAGAAACTAGTTGAGAGCAAAAGACTCTTAATCTCTCTTTCTTTTTTAAGAGGCAAAATAGAAACAATCCCATCTCTAGATGTCAAAAAAGAAGGCTAGAGATGAGAAGTTGCTGGATGGAGTGACAACTTCTCTTGCTTAGACAATAATACTCATGCCTATAATCCTAGCACTCTGGGACTCCAAGGTGGATGGATTGACTGAGCTCACCAGTTCGAGACCAGCCTGAACAAGAGTGAGAACTTGTCCCTAAAAATAGTTGGGCATTGTGGCAGGCGCCTATAGTCTGAGCTACTGGGGAGGTTGAGGCAAGAGCATAGCTTAAGCCCAGAGTTTGAGGTTGCTGTGAGCTGTGACACCACGGTACTCTACCAAGGGTGACAAAGTGAAACTCTGTCTCCAAAAACAAGAAAAGAAAAGAAAACAACGTTACCTAAGGAAACAGAAGGTATGTAGCTAACTCTGAACAGGAAAGAAAAGGTACCCTTGTCACTCTTGGAATTTAAAGATAACAAATCAGTTCTTTTCTGGAATTAGCAGAAAGGAATCAGGAAAGATTACCTAAGGACATTTGAAAATCATAGGAAACTTTAAGGGCTGAAGACTTTCAAGATTTACAAATGTGGCTTGGCGTTTGTAGCTCTGTGGTTAGGGCACCAGCCATATACACCAGGGCTTGCAGGTTCGAACCTTGCCGGGCCTGCCAAACAACAATGACAACTATTAAAAAAAAACAGCCAGGGGTTGTGGCGGGCGCCTATAGTCCCAGTTACTTGGGAGGCTGAGGCAAGAGAATTGCTTAAGTGCAAGAGTTTGAGGTTGCTGTGAGCTGTGACACTACAGCACTCTACCAAGGGCAACAAAGTATGACTCTGTCTCAGAAAAAAAAAAAAAAGATTTACAAATGTATTACATGTGAGAGAAAGAACTAAAGATCCTTTATTTATTTAAAACAACATCGGAAAATGGGGGGAAAAATAACTCAAAATTTAGTTTTGATTTAAATTAAAATACATCTCAAATGCAAAGTGCTAGCACTCCTTTAAATCTTTCTCTGCCATACATTATATTTTAAAAAAGCATTTGCCTAACCCCAGTAAGAATAGCCCACATTACAAAGTCTCAAGGCTGCAGATGCTGGTATGGATGTGGAAAGAAGGGAATATTTTTACACTGTTGGTGGACTGCAAACTAATACAACCTTTTTGGAAGGAAGTATGGAGAATCCTCAAAGAACTCAAATTAGACCTCCCATTTGATCCTGCAATCCCATTACTGGGCATCTACCCAGAAGAGAAAAAATTCTTTTATCATTGGACATTTGTACTAGACTGTTTATCACAGCTCAATTTCCAATAGCCAAATTATGGAAACAACCTATATGCCCACCAACCCAGGAATGGATTAACAACCTGTGGTATATGTATATCATGGAATACTATTCAGCCATTAAAAGATGGAAACTTTACATCTTTTGTGTCAACCTGGATGAGGTGGAACACATTCTTTTTAGTAAAGCATCACAAGAATGGAGAAGCAAGAATCCAATGTACTCAATTCTAATATGAAGCCAGTAGATGATCTATTACACATCCACATAAGAGAAATACTCAAATCAATTCAAGGTGTGGGGGCAGGGGAACAAGGGAACAGGGAGGGGGAGGGGAAGGGGCAGAAGGATGGGTGTGCTCCCACTTAATGGGCACAATGTTAGGGTATATGGCACAACTCTTGAGGATGGGACACAATTATAAGAGGGACTTTACCTAACAAAAGCGAACATTGTAACCTAATTCTTTGTACCTTTGATTAACCTGAAACAATAAAATAAAGTAATTAATTAAATTTAATTTAAGAATTCCTTTAAAAACCAATATTAGGAAACATGCTTTAGGTTTTGATAAGTTTTGTTTGTTTGTTTGTTTGTTTGTTTGTTTTGGGACAGAGTCTCACTCTGTTGCCCCAGGCTAGAGTGCAGTGGCCTCATATAAGTTTATTTTAAGAAAAAAGAAGCTTAACTGAATAAGAAAATGCTCTACATTCTATTTACCTCAGACAACCACAGTGGTGGGAATCCCCCTCTTTGGTCCACAAAGTCTGACTCAGGAACCCCCGTGAACATACATCAACACACTCAGGAAAATAAAGGTTTCCCCTGAGCATGTCTCACAATCTAAGGAATGACGAATGTCTCCCAATTCTGTCAACATGGCTTTAAAATTTCCCATGCAAACTCTCAGTTGTCCTGGCTAAACAGATGAGTCACAATCCTCAAGACAAGTATAAAATGTGCATCAAGTCAACATCTAAGTTTCCAATTTAAAGATTCCACCAATATTTATTGCGTTCTACTACACATAGAGAACTGTGCTAAACATTTCTGGGGATAGGAAAATGACCAAGACATAGATTTTGCCCTTCAGAGAACTTACAAGCTACCCGAGAAGAAAAAATGTGTGCAGAAATAATATTGAACAAGTACATATGTTCTTTAAGGGAGGGATAGATAGTGTGGGAGGCTCAGGGACGATACGTAGAGAAGCCGTTATTTAAGCTGGATCTTGACACGCAGGAGGGAATTTAGGCAAAGGAGCAATGCCACAGAGCCATGGAGTTTATTGGTTAAAGCTGGAAATCTCAAACTGGCAGTCCATGGCCCAGTGTAGCCAACAGATGTGTTTTGTTTGGCCAGAGCAATGTGTTTAAAAATTGGAATTGGTTGCCTGCATTTTAAAATTGAGATTTCACATAAAATCCTGGATCTTCAGGCTTCGCACGGAAAAAAAAAAAAAAAATCAGATGTTAACACTGGGTCCATGTCCTCACATAATAACAAGAGACAGCTGGAGCTCTGTAGAAGCTGCTAGCTTGAGAAACTCCCTGGCTCTGTGGCATGGTTCCTTTGCCACCCAGCTCGCCAGGAGGGCACCACGATTCCCTGCCCACCTCGGCCTCCTGTGTGTCCTCTGAGTCCCCTGATTTAGAGCATAAGTGTAGGTCTGGACAGTGGTATGCTGGTAAATGTTTAACAACAGACTCTTTTAAAGGCTTGATTATAGGCCAGGCACAGTGGCTCATGCCTGTGATCTCAGCACTCTGGGAGGTGGAGGTGGGAGGATTGCTTGAGGTCAAGAGTTTGAGACCAGCCTGAGCAAGAGTGAGACCTTGTCTCTACTAAAGATAGAAAAATGAGCTGAGAGTGGTGGCAGGCATTTGTAGTCCCCTCTACTTGGGAGGCTGAGGCAGGAGGATTGCTGGAGCCCAGGAGCTGCAGGTTGCAGTGAGCTGTGATGACGTTAACTGCACTCTAACCTGGGCCACAGAGTAAGACTGTCCAAAAACAAACAAACAAAAAACCTAATTGTACTATTTGCCAATTTCTGTGGTATAAAATCTCTCATCATGACCAATTTCAATCTCACTTCTGGCTCCCCACCCTCCTGACCCTAAGGCCCTGGCCCTTGCCCTGGGCACACTCCTGGTTCTGATCCTGATCCTCTTGCCAACTCTGAGCTGGCTCTGCACACCAGACTGGCTTTGCTTTGGTGTCTGGGGATTTCCCTTTCTGACTTTGGAAAAACACTCTGAATTTGGGGGTTGAAGTTGGGTGGCAGGAGGGGCCTGTCCACAGTCGTCAGGGAGGAATGAATGGGACGGCACAAGGAAATTACCTAGTACAGCTCTGGATACACAGTAGGAGCTCTGAAAATGGGAACTGTCCTCCTGGGAACAGGGGAGGGTACAGCACGGTCTGTTTGCAGAAACACAGAGCCATGCAGGGGACACAAAGGATGAGACAGAAAGGCGTGCTTCATCCGGATCCTGGTATGGGAAGGAGACATGCTCAGGAGTTTGCAGGACGGCCTCAGACTAGTGGGGCACACTGAAGGGTCTTGAGTAAGAGAGAGCTCAGTGTTCTGCCTTTAGAACGTGATTCTGGAAGCAGAACCCGGAAAATCATTTGGGAGCCTTTTGCCACAGTGAAAGGCAGAGGCCATGGAAGTTGTGATCAGGAGGCAAGGTGTGGGATGAAAATGAAGAATGAATTGCAAGAAACATGGCTGAGGTGAAATCAGCACCGTGAGGCCCAGTTAGCTGTGGCATCGGGGCAGGACGGCAGAGACAGCAGTGGCTGCACAGGAGCCCACACGCAGAGCATGCAGAAGCGCAGGCTGAGGTTAGGTGCATTTCAGCTGAGGTCAGAGCAATGGGGGAAGGTGGGAGTTGAGCCTGGTCAGAAAACTCATGCCACCCAGAGCCACTGCAGACTGCAGACTGCAGACTGGTACTGGAAGAGGTCTCTCCACCTGCTTCTAAAGGTCTGTCCTCCGCCCTTTTCTGACCTGTTCTCTGCTCTGGGCTGACAGGTGGCAACACCACCAGATTTGCTCAACTTGGAGTCCACATTCAGTTTGGGTAATGGGGACCTTCAGCAGAAAGTAGAGGGGGAGAGTTCATACTTATTCATCCCCCTCTCCCTTCCTCTTGGGATCCTGCCAGGCTGCCTGCACCCCTCAACTGCACCTTCACGACAGGAAGTCCCTGTCCTCAGCACTCTCTCTAGTTTCTGGGAACTGGTCCCACCTCACATCCATTCAGGTCTCTGTTACTAGGCCGGGTATGCACTGTCCCTGTGCTTTCCCTACAATGTGCTCACATCTTTGTGAATAGGCCCTTTCAAGTTTTGAAGTTGGAAAGAACCACAGAAGTCATTTTGACCAGCTTCCGTATTTTCCTGAAGAAACCGAAGCCAGCACAGTGATTTGCACAAAGCAGGTTGGTGACAAAGGAGGAACTAGGTAAGAACACAGGTGATCCAAATCTCTGTCCAGAAGTCTCCACTCTGTCTCTGAGCTTTGGCCTCCATGAAGGCGGCATCACGTACACACACACTCACATCACCAGGGACAGATGTGATCAGGTTATAAAAAGTCCTGGGGAAATAAGACTGAAGAGCTCGGTGAGGAGTATGCAGAAAACGAGACGCACCATTCACTGCCTGGGCTTGGAGAAGGATAGGGACTACTGAGCCTCAGGCCTGTCCATCCACCAGCTGGTCAGGTCACCTCCCCTAACTGCTCCTGGGAGTCGCTGCCCAGTGAGCACAGGGCCCAGTGAGTATGCTAACCACAGCTTCCAATTCTGAACAGGGGCACATGTTCCAGCAAAGACCTATGGGGTGGCTTCCAAGTATAAAAGGCAGAGTGAGAGATGTAGTTTGATAATTCTGAACATCTCCCTGGTTTGCGGGGAAAGGAGGATAAAACATGGTATACTGAGATTGTGCCTCTAAAAGTTAGGCTTCATGCTTGCTGGAGGCAGGGGAGTTAGGAAAGGGAAAGGAGGGCATTAAAACAAGGCTAGGCAAGCTGGAACTTTTTTAATCGTGAAGATAGTTATGTAGATAATTATGTCTTTATTAAATACCCTTCTGGGGCTGATGCTCTCTCAACGTTTTTGGCCCACCCACATGCTGTCAGACATCCGGAGAGTCTCGGATCTCCTAAGTGCACAGGGGATATATCCCAAGTATTTGGAGGGAAAATTTATTTCTGTAAGTTAATACACATAAACAGCAAGATTTACATTCAGGCTGGGTGTGGTAGCTCATGCCTATAATCCCAGCACTCTGGGAAGCTCAGACAGGTGGATCCCTTGAGCTCAGGAGTTCAAGGCTAACTTGAGCAAGACAAAACCTGTCTCTACTAAAAATAGAAAGCTCAGCCAGGAGTTGTGGTGGTTGCTTGTATTCCCAGCTACTTGGGAAGCAGAGGCAAAAGAATAGCTTGAGCCCCAAAGTGTGACATTGCTGTGAACTATGTTGACACCATGGCACTCAATTCCAAAGGACAAAGTGAGACTCTGTCTCAAAAAAAAAAAAAATTTTTTTTTACATTCAATATACACTTATGCATCCCCCTTCTTTGATGCCAAATGTCACTTTTATGACCAAGTAGCTTCTTGGTTCTCCCAGATCCAAACGCACATGCAAAGACTCAAGTGGAGGAGTTTATTTAGGAGGTGCCAGGATTCTGGAAGAGGTGTGCAGAAGGGCTACAAGGAAAGAAGGCAGCCCTGAAGGTTATTCTATCAAGCCAGCTACCAGGTGGGTGACTGCTGTTGAAGCCTGTGGGGCAACCCTAAGAAATAGCATAACACACATCTCACTCTGGCGCAGGGGAGTTGGGAGGTTTGTACACTTATTTCTCAGAGGGTTTGAGAGGTACTCCCAGGGTATATTCTTGTGGGTTACAGGCAGGCTGTGAGGTTTTTTTGTAGTAGAGGATCAGAGTTGAGTGGGGGATGAGCCCTTAGACACAGATCCAGATGCTGGTAGCTGGAGGTTGGAAAAAAGGCACTAAACATTTCCAGAAAAATGGGCACAATAGGGACAGGATTTAGCATAGGATTTTAGCAAACCCACATGACTGGCACCAAGCCTGCAAAAATAACTGTTGTTCAAGGGCTGGGACTGAATATTTCTCACCTTTGACCCCACAGCTGAACAGCTGAGCTGGACCACGTACCTGGGGTTGCCAAATGGCAGGAAGGTGTCTGTTCACCCCTCTGGAGGCCCTGGGGCTCCATGGGGAGGAAGGAAGGAAGGAAGGATGACACAAACCAAGGCCACCCGAAACTTCCTACCAATGGGGACCTATCCTTTTAAGTTCTAATCACGGAAAACCTTTCATTTCATTTCAGGAATTCATAGCAGTGTTCTGAAAACAAATAAATGAAATGAAAGAAAGCCGAATGGTTTGATTGGCTTGCGCATCACTTGTACAGATCTATTTCTGATGTAGGTCTCAGATGATATTGCCAAGGAAAGTGTCTGACTTTAGACAAACTTAGACAAAACCCAATCATCACTGACCAACAATTGGCTCTAAAGGGATGTCTTAACTAAAAGTTTTAAAAATCACTTCTCCCATAGCCTTCCTAACAGACAGGGAAATGGAAGTACAAAGCAGGAGAAAACAGGGTCCAGGGCAAATGGAACCCATCTTGGGGTCCATGGCAGTGGAACACAGGAGACCCTCAATGGGGCCCTGCACCTCCCTGCTGGCCTGTGGCTGAAGCAGGACTAGTTTGCAACTGCTTAAAGGGGAGCTGTTGACCACAGAGCCTGTGTGTGAAGAGCCATTGTTCAATAACTTTTTATGACTTCACAGCTTTTTAACAAAAAGGATCTTAACAAGGACAGTTTTCTTCAGGTTTTTTTTTTTTTTTTTTTTTAGACAGAGTCTCAGTTTGTCACAGAGGCTCACTGTGTCACCCTCAGTAGAGTGCATTAGTGTCATAGCTCACAGCAACCTCAAACTCCTGGGCTCAAGTGATTCTCTTGCTTCAGCCTCCCAAGTAGCTGGGACTACAGGCACCTGCCGCTACACCCGGCTATTTTTTTAGAGACGGGGTCTCAAACTTGTGAGCTCAGGCAGTCCACCCGCCTTGGCCTCCCGGACTGTTAGGATTACACGCGTGAGCCACAGCTCTTCAGGGCTTCTTTATGAAGTGGGTAAACCAAGTTCATTATTTCTCCCCCAGATGAAGCTCTCTTCCAAGATGCTTTCTTGTCACCTTTCATATTCTTTTTTTTTTTTTAAAGGTTTCAAAGTCAAATCATAACAAATCTGAGTGTGTCAAAGGTTTCTTTTTTCATTTCTTTTTGTTTTTAATTTCAGGTTAATATGAGAGTACGTACAATTAGTTTACATAAATTGCTTTTGAAGTCTGCATTGCAAATCTTTTCATATTCCTTTTAAAAAAAATAAAAAAGAGTTGGATTTGTATATTTGAGGACAATTTCTAAAGAGAGGGAGAGAGAGAGAGATGGCAGGGGAGACCAGAAGTCTACTCTGAGGTTGGTCTGACCAAAATTACAGCCCCGGAAGCACAGACGGCTCTAAGTGCCTGAGCGTGCAGCAGGCCTCTCAGCGTTTCTACATCTCTTACTGTGATTATTTTTCCTCCTTTTCTCATACTTTTTGGGAAATGATTTAAAAAACCACTAATATCCTCAGAATTGTAGGAACTCAGTCCCATAAATTGAAGTCCCTTCAACAGCACCAAACAAAAAATCAGTCCTGATGAGACTTTGTCATTTCAGGAGGTGGCCACTGGGAAAAACCCATCCCTCCAACTGGGCGCTTCCCCAAAATTGTGAATCAGAGGCAATCTATTAGCACTCATCTCTCTTGAGAATCTGTAAGGAATTTGTGGCTGTCCTGCGGGTGGTTCAGTGAAATAAGGCCAAGCTGGGATGCTGGAGCCAGGGTTTCCATGGGATGAGAAGCAGACCGCTTACTCCACTCTCAGCAGCAGGTTCTTCCCTGTAATTGAAGCCACGGTTCTGACTCCATCTCAATATGCTATGAAAATAGATAATGAGGGCGAAAAAATCTCTCAGTGCAACTCCTTACCCGGGACAGAAATGATGCTTAGTCACCCGTTGATGGTTTGCAGGCTCCAGGCCAAATCATGCCAAGTGAGAAATTGCCCCGCACACAGCTGAATCCTTTTTTCAAATCTTATTTATGGTCATCAAGTTCTAACAGTTATTGTGTGCTCCCCACGACATGCAGACCACCGTGACAGGACTGTGAGAAGGACAAAGGGAATAAAGACACAAAGCTGCGAAGGCATCATTGTGGGTCAATCTCACCATCTGCCCACTGCATCCCCTGCACCCACTCGGAGGGGGCCCTTTTCCCACTCCTCCTACTTATTGCTGTCACTGTCCTTAATGCCTTCTACCTCCCTCCAACCCCACTCCTCACAGCAAAACCTTCTTTCTACAGAAAAAAAAAATTCCCAGTGAACATTCATATTAGGGTGCAAATGACTCAGCAGCTTAAACTGTGCTAGAGAGCCTTAAAATTCCCCAGGACTCAAGGCCTTTAAGGAATGAATGAGGCTGCTCAGTGGGATTTCAGCAGAGTCCAGTGCAAGAGATAATGAATGAGCTCTATTCCACATGCCCAGTGTAACACTGTGTAAGGCTCTGTCTAGATCAGTACTGTCTAGTAGAAATAAAATGGGAGCCAGAGATAGAAGTTTAAGTTTTCTAGTGGCAACATCAAAAAAGTATTAAGAAACAAGTGGAATTAATTGTAATAATTTATTTTATTAAAACCAACATACCCAAAATATTAGTTTAACATATAATCAATAATCAATATGAAAAAGAAATATCAAGTTAATGTAAGTTCCTGCTCTCATATAAAGTCTTTGAAAATTCAATGTGGGTTTTACGTTTGCAGCACACATCAGTTGGCACCAGCCACATTTCAAGTGTTCAGCCGCAGCTGGGTGCAGTGGCTCACGCCTGTAATCCTAGCACTCTGAGAGGCTGGGGTAGATGGATCACCTCGGCTCAGGAGTTCCTGAGACCAGCTTGAGCAAGAGTGAGACTCTGTCTCTACTAAAAATAGAAAAACTAGGTGAGTGTTGTGGCAGGTGCCAGCTACTCGGGAGGCTCAGGCAAGAAGATCACTTAAGCCCAAGAGCTTGAGATTGCTGTGAGCTCTGATGCCATGGCACTGTACCCAGGGTGACAGAGTGAGACTCCATCTCAAAAAAAAAAAAAATTGCCACCTGTGGACAGTGACCACCACACTAGATAGCCAATGTCTGAATAAATGGCTTTGTAGGACAACCCAACTTTGACAAACTGCTCAACAGGCGGCCCGTCTTCCTCTGCATTGATCCAACCAGTTGTTCTTCCTAACAGCCAATGTTTAGGGAGCACCCACAGGACATGGGATAGCTCACTCACTGCCAGGTACAGGTGCACCCACAGGTCATGGGACAGCTCACTCATTGCCAGGTACAGGTGAGGAAAGGAGGCATAGGAAGTTAAGAATTTGCCAGACCTCTCTAGCTGAGAAGTGGTGATGCTGGGATGAAGTGCTAGGAAAAGATCCCAAAGGGAATAGCGGAAAAGCAGATAGAGGCACCAGGCCAGCGCTAGTGCCATTTGAGAACATGAACATTACACACACATGGGTCCCTTGATTGGCAGAGAGGGACTTGGAAACATAGGGCCACAAAGCCTGCCTCCCCAATCAGCTGTCTGCCTTTTCCCAAATGAAGCCATGCAAACCAGGAACTCTAATTACACAGACTGTGTGGCTCTGGGCCCAGGTCCCTTGGCACTTCTAGATAGCAAATATTCACATGTGCTACACAGCATGCAAAAGAACGGAGCCCACAGGCCTGCCTTCCAGGGGCTTAGGATCTAGTTGCATAGACGATGAAAATGCACCATAGAACTCAGCTTATACAGTCAGTGAACAGACTGAGAATTCAGGGTAATCCAGGAAGGCTTTGTGGAGGAGAAGGATTAAAGCTGAGGCTTGAGAGAGGGCAGGAAATCAGCCCATGGAATGTGCCCTAAAAGGGAGCTGCTTAAGCTAAGCCTTGAGGGTGGAAAAGAATGAGGAGGCTTCAGGATGACTCTTCAGGAGACTCACATCAGGAATCTCTCGCATCAGCATCCCCATTTCTGCTCAGGTACAGGTCCTGCCTGACAGACTCTGGTTTGTTCATCAATTCACCCTCCTTGATTTCCAGGCAGTGGTTCTTGCCAGCTGGACAAAATACAGGGTGATCTCTGCTCATCAATATCCATCAAGGTTCTAACAGGGGAGGCCAGGAAAGGAAAGACAGCTTTGCAAGGGGGAAGCTCAGAAGAGGAGATTTAGGACAGAGGCCAAGTTCACTCCCCAAATGAACCTCAGGACACCAACTCTCAATATTTGCAGTTCTACTTTGCTGCATGGGAGAGATTTGTCTCCAAGTTATATTACTGTTCACGTTAAAAAAAAAAATCAGAAAGCAAAATCCAAGTGGCTTCAGCAAAATTAGAGGGTAGATTTTCAAACTGTCTTCAGACAAGGCTTGAAGAAGGACTTCTGGATGTTCTTGGGGCTCTGCCTCTCTTTTCTGCCTTCCTCTCAGCACTGTTCTCACCTAAGCATCAGCTCCTCCCACTGTAAAGAAATGGCCAAAGCTATGACCGACCTTTGACCCTCACTCCCGCCCACCCTTAGGAGAAGAGCTCTTGTCTCAGCATTCCCAGAAAACATCTGGAGGTTCCCTTTGCGTAGGTCGCACCTCCTGCTCTCTGCCAATCTCACAGACCAGGGTAATCTTTTGCCCTGACCACTTAGCCTCGGCCACATCCTCTGCACCGGGATCTGGGTTCAGTGTGGGCTCCCAGACTCCCCTGGAGATCTTGCAAAGAGGGAGGAAGGATGGATGAAAGGATACTGGGAAGGCAACCATCTCCTATTCACTACCCACCGCCTCTAGGTTGCACAACCTGCCCAGGTTGTGAGGAGAAAGTACAAAGCACTGTGCATAAGGAGGCGGGCTAATGTTGTAATGAGTGACAATTTCAGGGTTGGTTTTCTTTCATCCACCTGTTTCCCCTTTTTCTAACCATTCACAACATAGTAAACCACTTTAAACCTAAATGCTACAAAATAGAAACATCTGTGACAGGGTTTCTAGTCCTTGACACTATGGACATCTTCAGCTAGATAATTCTTTGTCATGAGGGGCTGTCCTGTGCAGTGTAGGATATTTCCAAGCATCCCTGCCCTCTACCCACTAGTTGCCAGTAGCAAGCCGTGACAGTCAAAAATGTCTCCAGACTTTGCCAAATGTCCCTTGAAGGGCAAAATCACTTTCAGTTAAACACTGCTCCTTTAGGGAGGCAGCCACTGTCACCTAGCCATGGGCATTAAAGTCAGGGGAAAAGCACTGCCTGGAGGTCAGGGGCACGAACTTGAGGCCAGGCAGATCTGAGCTGAAGTTACTGGTTATGTGATTTCGGTTAAGTTCACCTCTTCTCATCTCTAGCACTGAGATATTGTACTACCTACACCACCAGGTTGTAAAACAAAAATCACAGAAGATGTTGTTCAGTCACGCACCAATAAAATGTTGATCAAGCGATCACCTATAGAACTGTGACTCCATAAGATTCTAATACCACATTTTTACCGTACCTTTTCTATGTTTAGACACACAAATACTTAGTATTGTGTTACATACAGTTGTCTGCAGTATGCAGTAGGGTCACATGCTGTACGGGTTTGTATCCTAGGAGTAACAGGCCATCCCGCATCAGCCTCGCGGCAGGCCCTGCCATCTAGGATCGTGTACATACACTTTAGGACATTTGTACAACTCCGCGGCCTAAGGAACTACATGATTTGCCTTACGATGTGATGGGAACATACACCCATTTTTAAGTGACTTCACATCACAATGTAGATCTCAATACTGCTAGCTATTTCCTGATACTGCAATAAAAATGGATATTTTTGTAGATTGTGAGTTTTAGGAGAATGTTATTTGCAGAGTAAATGGGAGTGTTTGTTTGTTTGTTCTTTTTAAATTGGAGCCCTGCTTTGGAAGAGCAACAAAGAAAACTTCTCTGCTGCTGTTTTTGTGGTTAGACCTCCTTGAGTTTACCCTCTTCAAAGAAAGCCACTCCTTTTCCTTTAGAAAGAGAGCAAGTAGAAACAAAAGTCAAACAACCTTCTGGTTGGCGGGTGGGCAGGGCTGCGGGGCGACAGAGCCGGGTGGCCGCCTGGAGCCCCCACCCGGAGCCCGCCAGCTCAGGCTCAGACTCGCAGGCTGCCCAGGCAGCTGCCACGGCAGGCCTCATGCTCCCAGGCTGCGTGTGATAAACACCACTAGGGCTGGTCTCTCTCCCTGTGTGGTCCGAGGCTGCAGGGGTCCCAGGGCTGGGCTACGTGTTTCTCATGCAAGAAAAGAGTATTCAAGATTGCAATTTTGCCTTAAATAACTGACCTTTCTTTCTATAAAGCTTATGTTTGCTCCAAAATGTCAGACTTTGCTTTACATTCCTTTCCCCTCTATCTTCTCTATTTTTAAAAATTATGTTCTGTGTCAATCTACACAACCCTTAACTAAGACGGTTGAAAATACCCAGTGGCACTGATCAGGAACTTTTGAGCTTCCCAACATGACATGGAAATCTGGGAAACCATACGGGGCGACCGCACTCTAATTTTATGACCCCGACTTTATTGCCAGCACAGAGGCAATAAAGAGAAATAATAAATGAAACAGCATGCCTGAGCTCAGGAGACAGCAGCCCTGGCCGAATCTGCACAAGGCGCTTAACCTTGCTGTGTGGCAGTTTCCTCTTTCCAGGGAAGAGAATGCTAATGCTCCCTCTAACACAGATTCCAGGTGGCTTTGTGTGGTGAGATCATGCACAAGTTAGCGACATTATTTTATTTACATGTATACGCATATTCATAACTGAGGGCAAACAGAAGGGCTAGCGTTGGGGTTAGTGTTAGGGTCAGGGGTGGCATTGAGATTGGGGTTGGGGTGGGGTTAGGGTGGGGACAGGGTTTGGGGTTGTGTGAAGTTTAGGTTCACAGTGTTAGTTGGGGTTAGGATAGCATTGAGTTTGGAGTAGATTATCAACCTGGTGACCCAGCACGCTAAACTATCACAGCAGGTGAAAATACAAGTAAATTATTTGAACTAAGGGTTAATTCACAGTACAATTTGTTCTAAGTATAATAAATTCAATGTTAAATTTTTGGTTATTCGCATATTTTTATTTCAGAACTTGTTCTCCTATGTCCCAAGATTATGAATGAGATAGGATCTGTAGGTTTGTTCTTACGTTGAATTCGTATGTAAGTTGCAACAGGTACATTTATCTATTACCCATAATAGCCTTTGTTTGTAAGTGCAAGTTGTATATCTGTCTGGTGTTCGTAACTCAGGGGCCTACTATAATAGCCACCGTTCATAAGTGTGAGTTGTATGTAAGCTGGAAGTTTGTAACTCGGGACCTGCCTGTACATTAAAAGGAAATACCTATATGTCCTTATTGAAGATGAAGGCTGGCCCTGGTTCTTGTCAGAGACTCTGTAGAGTACACCACATTGACTCTGGAACTCAGGGGTCTCAGAAGACCAAGTCTTTCCAGTGGTTCTTAACGGATTCCCAGGAGAAAACTGTGTGAACACCCTGTTCAACTCTAATTTACAGTCAGTCATCCTATTTTTGTCCTGGAGCTCCTCACCTTTGGAAATGATGGTAGGGTCCCCCTAGCCAACTTACAAACCAGTTATAAAGCAACAGTGAAGTCAAAGGAACCCAGTTCATGTTACCACTGGGAATAGCCACACGGAATCCTCATGAGAAGGTGAAGTTGTCCTGGAGCAAATAGCTTCATTCCCACCATCATTTTGCCAAAGTGATTTTTCTCTTTTGTTTTGGGGCTTTCCTAAACTCATTTATAAACACATTATGTGACACACAAAAAGGGGCCTAGCCAGAGGTCTCCTGGCCAACCCAGAGGCCTGGTCTAATACTGCATTTCTCTCATGAACTTCACTCTGAAGAAAGACCATGGATCTCCATCTCTTTTATTTGGAAATGCTGCCCATCTTTTTGCCTCAAAAAGGAATTAGGTCTCAAAACCCAGAACCAGCTGGGGTCTTGCAGCAGCTCTGGACGTAAGTGTGCTGCTGTTTCTGATTTACAACCTAAGGCATTCACCGCCAAAAGTAGCTGAGGGTCTTTTAAACACACTGAGCAGTGTCTTCACATGACACCCCCAAGGAAATAATCCTTAAGGAACATTTGGGTGAGGGTCCTCCTGACTAGCCACTTGCCACAGGGGCTATTGTGTCCCTCAGAGGTCATGGGTTCATAACCCCATATCAGCCTTGGCTGAAGAACTGGGTCTTCTGCAGACAGAATTCCTGGGATCCCAAAGTCTGGGGTTCAGGCATCACAGGAGATCGGTGGGTCCTCCAGGCCAGGCCATTCTGTTTATATGTGAACCAGACTTTCTATTGCTCATGGCATCCTTGCATTTTATCTCAGAGGTGAAATACAAGCCACAGAATCCTCTTCACCTCTTAATTGCCACGGCTTCCCTACTCCCAAGGGTCTATTTAGAACATGTATGAGACCCATAGATAGATTCCACCTGGGCTTATCTAAAATCCACCCCTCCTAACCACCACCCCCTGTCAGGTACCTACAAACTAAGATCCTCAGGTGAAACTACACTTGAGGTCTTACTGGCTAACAAAATCCCTGCCCCCACCACACTTTGTGTTTTCAAGTTAACTGGTGGGAGACTGTCTTTCCTTGGTATTGAGTCTCATAAAGGATCTCATTCTTCAGATTTCCTCAAGGACGTGTTGAAGAAGAGAGGCAGAGACTTGTAACAATAGGACCTTGTTCCAGATGCTTATTGCTCCTTAACAAACTACCCTCAAAACTTAGTGGCTTAAAACAACCAACATTAATTGCATCCATGATCTTATGGGTTCTAGTTTATTATTGCCAGGGTTTTGGGCAGGGCTCAGCAGAGCAATCTTTCTATTTCATGTAGCAGCCATGAAGGTTATTCAGTGGTATTAAGTGAATAGATGGTTTCATTCCCATGCCTGACACCTGGGCAGGGATGGCTGGAGGGCTGGGCTGAACTGGGACTGTCGACCAGAGTGTTCACATGTCCTTCCCAGCATGACTGACTCAAGAAAGCTGAAGAGAGCTCCCAGAGCACCTGGCTCTCAGGGCTCCAGGAGTACATGTTCCAGCTATATCACTCTTTATGATACAGCCCCAGAAGTCATGCATTGTTGCTCCACCATATTCTATTGCCCAAAACAGTAACAAACCTTTCAAGATTCAAGGAATGGAGACATGGATCTCAACTCTCCATGTAAGGCACACCAAAACTCTACAAGAGCTCTCATCTGCTATTCCTGAGAGCTGCTCCCTCAGAACCCTAGTTTCTCTTACCTCCTCAGCAGCTGAAGAGTTCAGGGCTTCCTACCTTCTTTCCCACATTGGAGTGCTCTTCATGGAAGTATCCCCACCTCCTACCTAGCCATACCTGTACCAGCAGGTATGTACCACCAGCAACTTACACCAGACTCTTCTTCAGAAGGGTGACTTGACAAAACTTGTTCAAACCTCTGAAGACGCGTGCTAAGGAAATGAGTCTTCTTTATTCGCTAGACTGAAAACCTCGATGACTTCCCGCTGCATACTCTAATAGCCCCAGCTGGCCTGATCATGCCTGCCTCTTTGAGCCTTCATTTCTTATTTCCCTTCCCTACCTGTCCTCTCCAGGCACACTGGCCTTTCTTCTCTCTAACTCATCAAGCTTATTCTCACCTCAGGGCCTTTACATGTCCTGTTTCTTCTGCTAAGAATGCAACTTGCTCATCTCGTTTTTTGGGAGGTGGGGGAGACAGAATCTCACTCTGTCACCCTGGGTAGAGTGCTGTGGCGGGATCACTCACAGCAACCTCAAACTCCTGGGCTTAAGTGATCCTCCTGCCTCAGGTTCCCTGGGACAACAGGTGTGTGGTGCCATACCCAGTTAGTTTTTTTCTATTTTTCAGTGGAGACAGGGTCTTTCTCTTGCTCAGGTTGGTCTCAGACTCCTGCACTCAATCCACCTACCTCAGCCTGCCAGAGTACTAGGATTACAGGCATGAGTCACCACATCCAGCTTGCCATCTCCTTTTAATCCTTCAGTTCCAATGTTAATCTACAGAAAGTAGTATGTCTGAATTCCTTGCACCCAGCTCAGTTCCTGACCCATGGAAGGCATTCAGCTAATGCTCTTTGGGTAAATGAATAAAAGAATAGGTGAATGCACGCCGTAGCTGACTTCTATCCCAGCTGGAAGGACACAGATTCCTCTTGGCTTACATGAGCCACCACACAAGTGTATCACAGCCCTCCACCCTCCCAAGTCACTTAAAGGATTTTTTAATTGACCCATATCGTACTTCTGGCTGTGCCCATGAGACAGAGAACTGGCAGGCACTGCTTCAGACACTGCTTTGCTTTGGGCACTGGTTTGGAGGCACTGCTTTGGGCATTGCTTAATTGTGTAGACTTTGCCTAAGTGAGTAAGAAAGTCTCAAAACAAAGTTTTAAACTATCCTGTTCAAAACAGGATGAAGGCAGGGCAAGTTCCAACCTATTTGACCCAAGATGATAGAGAAATTGACCACTTCTTGACCTTATAGTTTCTTTTTTTCTTTTTTTTGAGACAGAGCCTCAAGCTGTCACCCTGGATAGAGTGCTGTGGCATCACAGCTCACAGCAAC